>JAAAWM010010696.1:0-48205 GCA_036873465.1 Thinopyrum obtusiflorum
CATCCTTTTGTGTTCACAGACTGGAAAGTATGCATATTTATCTTCCAAGGAGAGGAGTAACTAGTTTGTGTCACCTTGCAGAGGGGGTGCAATGAAGATAAGATTGAGGATTTCCAAGTACAAGATGTTAGGAAGGAGCCTTGCAAGAGAAGTAGGAGTTGCGCTGAGCCTCTTCAACCTGTTAAGGTAAGTCACTGTATCCAACTCAACAGTTTAATTCCTTGTTTGTTTCAGGCATAGTTAATTTGCTCTTTTCAATTGCTTTATTTGTCCTCAGTTAATGAGATGCCCAAAGAATGATGCCTGATGTTGGGTACTTGTATAACTATTAGTTGACATAATTAAAGGCCTTACCATTTAATTACTCTGCCGAAGTGTGCCTGAAGCTTTGAAGTCTATTAACCAACTATTATTGAATGAGGCTCACAATCTAGTTTATACTAGGCTAATGATTGCATAGTTTTGCTTGCTGTAGTATGTTTGTATGAAATCCTTTGCTGTTCATTATGCTCCCTAAGACTTTAATTGAGCTAGAAAATGGCCAACTGCTTGCTTACTTCTACGCAACGTGTTGTCTAAATTTGTAACTTGTCTGTGTTTTGGATTGGGCCCCAACATCATGCTCCTCTGGTGAGCTAAGAGAGATTTCTGTATGCAGGCTGCACAGACTACCTTTTTTATAATTTTAAAAATATCACCTGCTTATGCTTCATGACGTGTAACATTATTGTTAGTCCTGTTTTGCCATGTACAAAATAGTCTGTCTTGCTCGCTTCACTGTTGTAACTATATTTTTGCCCTAGTCATGTGCACTTACAGAAACATTTCAGGATGAAGTGACATCAACACAAAGATCTGCGAGCAGTGCGGCATGGCCGTTACCGAATGATTATGGATTGGAATTGGAATGTGCTGATGTTCTCGAGCATCAACTAGAGGTGGCAAGACAACATGTACATGATTATGAACGTACAATCAACAAGTTGAGACTGGACATGCAGGTATTAGATGCAGGAGTCAAAAAAATGAAACAAGACACTGAGGTAACAACGAAGGAATTGGAGATTTCGCAGACTGAAATTTGTGCTATCTAAATCCGGTCAATCCTATTTTCTGAAGAGATTATAGTTCAAATGGTAAGTTATGTTGATGCGCGTCCATGATGTATGAGCTGTATTTGCCCAGTGTATGTAATTTGCTGTTTGTGTATGCTTTATTATAACTGGTGCCGAACCATAATGCCCAGTGGGTATAATCGGCTGTAATTTCTTTATTGTATAGTGTAGGATTATTCTACGTTTCTATGCCTTAGTCTCTTTATTGTATAGTGTATGTTTTTTAGAGGTGATAGTATAGAGTAGGATAATTCTTTGAATATGCTATATCGTTCAAATGGGGGCCAACTCGCCCAAACGTTGTAGTGACCATGGCCCTCCACAGGCCGTACGTTCCATGGGCCATCTACGGGGCGGACGATCCCTGGCCTTCTGTGGCCGTCGGATTCGTGGGCCTTCTATGGGCTGTCGGATCTGTGGGCCTTCTATCGGCTGTCGGATCGATGGGCCTTCCATGGGCCAGCGGATCCATGGGCCTTCTATGGGCCATCAGATCAATGGGCCTTCTATGGGCCGTCGGGTCAATGGGCCTTCTACGGGCCGTCTCATCTATGGGCCTTGTACGAGCCGTATAAGGGGCCGTAAACGAGCTAGAGTGGAAATTGTATGTTTTATGGGCTGACCAAAATGGGCCGTTAATCGGCCGTATTTGATGATGCTATGAAAATGGCCCAACAGATTAACGGGCCACAAACGGGGGGGGGGGGGGGGGGGGGGGGGGGGGGGGGGGGGGGGGGGGGGGGGGGGGGGGGGGGGGGGGGGGGGGGGGGGGGGGGGGGGGGGGGGGGGGGGGGGGGGGGGGGGGGGGGGGGGGGGGGGGGGGGGGGGGGGGGGGGGGGGGGGGGGGGGGGGGGGGGGGGGGGGGGGGGGGGGGGGGGGGGGGGGGGGGGGGGGGGGGGGGGGGGGGGGGGGGGGGGGGGGGGGGGGGGGGGGGGGGGGGGGGGGGGGGGGGGGGGGGGGGGGGGGGGGGGGGGGGGGGGGGGGGGGGGGGGGGGGGGGGGGGGGGGGGGGGGGGGGGGGGGGGGGGGGGGGGGGGGGGGGGGGGGGGGGGGGGGGGGGGGGGGGGGGGGGGGGGGGGGGGGGGGGGGGGGGGGGGGGGGGGGGGGGGGGGGGGGGGGGGGGGGGGGGGGGGGGGGGGGGGGGGGGGGGGGGGGGGGGGGGGGGGGGGGGGGGGGGGGGGGGGGGGGGGGGGGGGGGGGGGGGGGGGGGGGGGGGGGGGGGGGGGGGGGGGGGGGGGGGGGGGGGGGGGGGGGGGGGGGGGGGGGGGGGGGGGGGGGGGGGGGGGGGGGGGGGGGGGGGGGGGGGGGGGGGGGGGGGGGGGGGGGGGGGGGGGGGGGGGGGGGGGGGGGGGGGGGGGGGGGGGGGGGGGGGGGGGGGGGGGGGGGGGGGGGGGGGGGGGGGGGGGGGGGGGGGGGGGGGGGGGGGGGGGGGGGGGGGGGGGGGGGGGGGGGGGGGGGGGGGGGGGGGGGGGGGGGGGGGGGGGGGGGGGGGGGGGGGGGGGGGGGGGGGGGGGGGGGGGGGGGGGGGGGGGGGGGGGGGGGGGGGGGGGGGGGGGGGGGGGGGGGGGGGGGGGGGGGGGGGGGGGGGGGGGGGGGGGGGGGGGGGGGGGGGGGGGGGGGGGGGGGGGGGGGGGGGGGGGGGGGGGGGGGGGGGGGGGGGGGGGGGGGGGGGGGGGGGGGGGGGGGGGGGGGGGGGGGGGGGGGGGGGGGGGGGGGGGGGGGGGGGGGGGGGGGGGGGGGGGGGGGGGGGGGGGGGGGGGGGGGGGGGGGGGGGGGGGGGGGGGGGGGGGGGGGGGGGGGGGGGGGGGGGGGGGGGGGGGGGGGGGGGGGGGGGGGGGGGGGGGGGGGGGGGGGGGGGGGGGGGGGGGGGGGGGGGGGGGGGGGGGGGGGGGGGGGGGGGGGGGGGGGGGGGGGGGGGGGGGGGGGGGGGGGGGGGGGGGGGGGGGGGGGGGGGGGGGGGGGGGGGGGGGGGGGGGGGGGGGGGGGGGGGGGGGGGGGGGGGGGGGGGGGGGGGGGGGGGGGGGGGGGGGGGGGGGGGGGGGGGGGGGGGGGGGGGGGGGGGGGGGGGGGGGGGGGGGGGGGGGGGGGGGGGGGGGGGGGGGGGGGGGGGGGGGGGGGGGGGGGGGGGGGGGGGGGGGGGGGGGGGGGGGGGGGGGGGGGGGGGGGGGGGGGGGGGGGGGGGGGGGGGGGGGGGGGGGGGGGGGGGGGGGGGGGGGGGGGGGGGGGGGGGGGGGGGGGGGGGGGGGGGGGGGGGGGGGGGGGGGGGGGGGGGGGGGGGGGGGGGGGGGGGGGGGGGGGGGGGGGGGGGGGGGGGGGGGGGGGGGGGGGGGGGGGGGGGGGGGGGGGGGGGGGGGGGGGGGGGGGGGGGGGGGGGGGGGGGGGGGGGGGGGGGGGGGGGGGGGGGGGGGGGGGGGGGGGGGGGGGGGGGGGGGGGGGGGGGGGGGGGGGGGGGGGGGGGGGGGGGGGGGGGGGGGGGGGGGGGGGGGGGGGGGGGGGGGGGGGGGGGGGGGGGGGGGGGGGGGGGGGGGGGGGGGGGGGGGGGGGGGGGGGGGGGGGGGGGGGGGGGGGGGGGGGGGGGGGGGGGGGGGGGGGGGGGGGGGGGGGGGGGGGGGGGGGGGGGGGGGGGGGGGGGGGGGGGGGGGGGGGGGGGGGGGGGGGGGGGGGGGGGGGGGGGGGGGGGGGGGGGGGGGGGGGGGGGGGGGGGGGGGGGGGGGGGGGGGGGGGGGGGGGGGGGGGGGGGGGGGGGGGGGGGGGGGGGGGGGGGGGGGGGGGGGGGGGGGGGGGGGGGGGGGGGGGGGGGGGGGGGGGGGGGGGGGGGGGGGGGGGGGGGGGGGGGGGGGGGGGGGGGGGGGGGGGGGGGGGGGGGGGGGGGGGGGGGGGGGGGGGGGGGGGGGGGGGGGGGGGGGGGGGGGGGGGGGGGGGGGGGGGGGGGGGGGGGGGGGGGGGGGGGGGGGGGGGGGGGGGGGGGGGGGGGGGGGGGGGGGGGGGGGGGGGGGGGGGGGGGGGGGGGGGGGGGGGGGGGGGGGGGGGGGGGGGGGGGGGGGGGGGGGGGGGGGGGGGGGGGGGGGGGGGGGGGGGGGGGGGGGGGGGGGGGGGGGGGGGGGGGGGGGGGGGGGGGGGGGGGGGGGGGGGGGGGGGGGGGGGGGGGGGGGGGGGGGGGGGGGGGGGGGGGGGGGGGGGGGGGGGGGGGGGGGGGGGGGGGGGGGGGGGGGGGGGGGGGGGGGGGGGGGGGGGGGGGGGGGGGGGGGGGGGGGGACCTACTGTGACAAACACGTATCATCACGGAAGTGTATTTTTTTTGTAGTGCATGTTACTAGCTAAGTTACTCCCACTATGACAAGCCTAATTAACAACGTAAATAATGTGCCAGTTGGACAAATATGATTGGAGATGGAGATGGAGATGGAATTTTATGTAAACCCGGATATGCATGTCTATGTCTATGTGTGTGTGCGTGACGACTCTCGCGACCTGGAAGCGGGGGCGTGTTTTTGATCGAGTTTTCTTTCTTGGTATGTTAAAAAAAAATGTCCGCCAGTTTTCATTTCTTTTTTTCAGGAACGTGCGTATTCTATTTAAAACCACTGCTATGGAGAGATTTTTTTACTCCATTGTATATATAGCCTCTTGTTTGATAGGGTTTCTCGCCTCTCGCTCCCTCGCCCTCTCCATATCAAAACAAGATGACAGTGTCCACTCTATCTCTCTCCACACCGGTGGTCACAGATTTGGCCGAATCCCGTCCGCTGCGGGAGGTGAGGAGGTGCAGCGTTGACGTTGTCGCTGTCGGCGATGGAGGAAGCCGATGCGCACCATCCTCTTGGAGCCGGCGCTGGCTCGTACGAAGGTCCTCCGCGCCTTTGTTCGTTGCCGTCGTGTGGGAAGATCCCGCCCGCCCGCCTAAGCGACATCTCGCCCACCTGAGGTATAACTTCTTGTACTGGTCCAGCTCCCCAAGTCACTGCATGCGGGTTTTCTTCTATGCGACTACTCCCCAGCTCCCCATGTACAGTAGCTAGGGTTCGTCAGCTGGTCCAACATCACCTACTATTATAGAGGAAATGCCACTCGAAAAGTTGTCCTGGTTTATGCCTCAGTGGAGGTATACATGTTGTTTCAACAAAAAGTACATGGTGGTTGTGCGGTCATTGTCCATATGCTCCTGGGGGGGGGGGGGGGGGGGGGGGGGGGGGGGGGGGGGGGGGGGGGGGGGGGGGGGGGGGGGGGGGGGGGGGGGGGGGGGGGGGGGGGGGGGGGGGGGGGGGGGGGGGGGGGGGGGGGGGGGGGGGGGGGGGGGGGGGGGGGGGGGGGGGGGGGGGGGGGGGGGGGGGGGGGGGGGGGGGGGGGGGGGGGGGGGGGGGGGGGGGGGGGGGGGGGGGGGGGGGGGGGGGGGGGGGGGGGGGGGGGGGGGGGGGGGGGGGGGGGGGGGGGGGGGGGGGGGGGGGGGGGGGGGGGGGGGGGGGGGGGGGGGGGGGGGGGGGGGGGGGGGGGGGGGGGGGGGGGGGGGGGGGGGGGGGGGGGGGGGGGGGGGGGGGGGGGGGGGGGGGGGGGGGGGGGGGGGGGGGGGGGGGGGGGGGCCAAACTTGATGCCAAATGGATGATGCATCACCACGATGACCTATCGATGCTTATGGTTGCGCCTCATGGTTGCATCAGCTGTTGAAGCTGATCGATTTTCCACGAAAAACAAGTTGTCTTCCATTAGTGCTCTTTGCTTGTTACCCACAAAGATGATATACTTCATCAGTTCACCTTGGTTGCGTTGGAGACGCAGTCGTCTTTCACATTGGTGCAATTTTATCACACAATTGGCTATGAACCAAATGTTTCCTCAAAGAAGGATCGACGTTGGTACTAAGAGCATATGTTTTGTATTGATTTCTAAGCCTTATCACAACTTTGTCTCCAGCTCCCCTGTAATTTTATTTGTCCAGCTATTAACTTTGATTAAAAAAAGTGTGGACTAAAAACTCGGATGGACAGGAAGTGCGACCCGGACACGTGGATCGTTAGTTCATCGGAAGTAGTAGTTTTCTTCACTGGTACGTTAAATAAAGAGTTTTGTTTCATACTTACACAATTTAAAATGATTGTTATGGAGAGAATAAGAAAACCACTCCGCTATATATTCGTAGTATACACGAGTACTATATGGACGCGGCTTCATTGACTTAGTGCACCTGCCTTTGGGTGTATGACAGGTGGGCCCAAAATGTGGCTGGCCCACCTGTCATACAGCCAAAGTCAGGTGCAGTTAAGGCACCGGAGCTCAGTCTGTAATACAGTATATATGTAGTACACTATATAAGCTGGAGCCTCAGCGCTTGTTCGCTAGGGTTTGCACTCTCCACACTGGGGGGGGGGGGGGGTATATATACACGCTGGAGGCTCAGCGTTCCTTTGCTAGGGTTTGCTATATTCATAGTCTCTCACCCTCTTCACCAGATCTAAACAAGACTGCGTTGTGGCCTCTGTCTCTCCCCCCCCCTCATAGCTGGTGAAGGAGGCGTCCGGATCCCATCGCACCGGGAAGGGGAGGAGGTGCAGCGTTCACTCTATCGCCTTCGGCGAGGGAGGTAATCCACTGCCGGCTGCGCTGTTCTCTTTCACCCAGGGCCTGTGCGGGAGGGCCACCGACCCCTTCTTCCTCGCTGCCATACGTAGTGTGGGCAGATCCGGCCTCCCGCCGCACACCTTGCCATATCCCGACGACCCTAAGGTATAAGTTTCTTTGAAACCGTCATTGCTCTAGCTGCATGCGGATCTTTTTTGATTCTGTAGTCGAATCTAGGTATTGGTTCGAAGAGGAAAGAAGGGTGCGGTGGGGTGGAGCATGAATCTAAGACGTGGTTCAATGAGGAAAGGAGGGAGGGAAAGTAGTATAGACTGGCTATCCAGCCGCTTTGTTGGTCGAAAAGGGGAAAAGAGGGTAACCCAGTACACACATCTGTAAGGAACTGATCTCTTTGTTGAAAAGGGAAAGAAACTGGGGGGTTGAGTAGTTTGTGCAGGACTAGATTTGCTGCCCTCACAGATATGCTGCTTGGCTACATACTCTGCATCACCCATTTATATGTGTGGATGCACATGGTGCTGGCATGTCCCATGTCCCATACAACTATTTTGCTGTTGTTAAGGGAAGAATGGTGCTGGAAAATTGAAGCAATGCCACTGTTAAAAGTAAATTACATTTTTAAGGAATGTTGTTTTAAGAGAATATCTCTGTTAATATGAATCAATGCAACCATTTTAGAAATGCTACTGTCCTACTTTGTTTTCCATCAAGATAAGTTAGATGCTTCTTTTTGTTGTCGTTTGTTTCATCCTCCTTTATTGGCCAGTAATTGTTTCATTTTTTGCCTCTGTTAAAACAGGGATATCTATTCAACTTGTTGCTATAGCAAACTTAAATGTCACACAGGCGACTTTGCTTGATTTCAGTGCAACTGCACAAAACGAGATTGGATTTCCTATTCGTGTTGGCAGATTCGTACGTGATCTTGTGTGCATCATGATCGTGCAGTGTGTTTAGAGATGTTGTGCTACTTGTATTGTTAATGTTTTAAATAAATGATGAATTGAAGCTATTGTATTGCTCTCTTTTCCCATTAAGTAGTGAACAAAAATGGTACCAACCCAGACATGATGCTTGTTGCTTTGTTACAACAAATTCTACATCACCCCCTTTATAAGTAGATGGAAGCACATGGTGTTGTTGCGCCCACTCTCCCCTGGAACTGTTTATGCTTTTTGTTAATCTAATGCTGCTGGTAAAATTAAGCAATGCCACTCTCAGAATTAACTACTGAATCTTAGTACAAAACTGCAACACTTGTTAGGGATTGGCGGAATTACCATTTTTGTGGCCGCATGTTTCATCCTCATTTATTGGCCAGTAATTGATTCATTTTTTTGCCTCTGTTAAAATAGGGATATCTATTCAACTTGTTGCTATTGCGACATTTTGCTTCGCTACGCGAAACACTTTTGTTTTAAGAGTGTTTTGTGCAGTTCAACTTGAATGTCACACCGACGACTTTGCTTAATTTTGGTGGAACTTCACAAAAGGAGATCATGGATTTTCATATATGTGTTGGGATTTCTTTCAAGTCCTCCTCGCGAGTTGTTTCAAATCTTGGTCAGGAAAGGTCAGTACCGACTTTCATCCACATGATGCAACAGTGTGCTTTGAGATGTTGTGCTACTTGTATTGGTACTGTTTTGGATAAATGTTGAATTGAAGCTATTGAACTCCTGTCTTTTACCATTAAGTGGGCAAAAATTGTTCCAACCCAGACATGATGCTTGTTTCTTTGTTACAACAAAACTCTGTATCACCCCCTTTATAAGTAGATGGAAGCACATGGTGTTGTTGCACCCACTCTCGGGGGGGGGGGGGGGGGGGGGGGGGGGGGGGGGGGGGGGGGGGGGGGGGTTAAGCAATGCCACTCTCAGAATTAACTACTGAATCTTAGTTCAAAACTGCAAAACTTGTTAGGGATTGGCGGGATTACCATTTTTGTGGCCGCATGTTTCATCCTCCTTTATTGGCCAGTAATTGATTCTTTTTTTGCCGTTGTTAAAATAGGGATATCTATTCAACTTGTTGCTATTGCGACATTTTGCTTCGCTTAATTTTGGTGGAACTGCACAAAATGAGACCGGATTTCCATATATGTGTTGAGATCTATCTCAGGTCTTCCTCACGAGTTGTTTCAAATCTTGGTCTTGAAAGGTCACTACCGACTTTCAGTACCGACTTCCCTCAGAATTAACTACTGTATCTTAGTTCAAAACTGCAACACTTGTTAGGGATCGGCGGGAGTACCATTTCTGTTAGGGATCGGCCGGAGTACATGTTTAAGAAATGTATTGTTCAGATAATGTCTCTGTTATTATATATCAGTTACACTATTTTACAAATGGTACTATCCTGCTTTGTAGTTCTTTCTACATGTTTAACCAAGGTATTGTTAAGGTAATGTGTCTGTTAAAATGAATCAGTCGCATTGTTTTAGGAATGGTACATTTCTTCTATGTCGTTCTTTATACATGTGGAAACAAGGCATTGTTAATATAATGTCTCAGTTAATATGAATGAATCAAACTGATTGAGAATTGCTACTCTCCAGCTTTGTTTCCCATTAAGATAAGGTAGATCAGTACATGTTTTTCTTCTGGCACTACAAGTCATCAACCATTATTTCTCAGTAATTGTTTCCATTATACCTATTGTTGCTTACAGGGATATCAAAATTAAAGCTCAGTTTTATTCCGACTTTGATTTTAGTTGAACTGCACAAAAGGAGCCAATGTGTCTAAGGCAAACTACTGCATTAGTGGGTCCAGTTGGTCTTACCACTTTGCAGCAAGAAGCAGTCACTGTTTGCGCTACATTACACAAGGAATGATCGAGAAGCTTTACAGAGTATTAGTAGACGCTGGTGACATGACTAGTCTGCAGAGAGCATCGGCAACTCTACAACACGTGGAGTGCACTGGGCAAAAAGTGCCCAAACAAGTACAAGAAGCCAGGATAGGACTCCAAGTCTGTCAATGTCATTCTAAGCAACAATGATGGGGCATCTGGGTATGGTAATCTGTTTACCGTACTTTTAGTTTGTTAGTTCACCGATTGGTGGGTTGACACTGGGGCCAATATTCATGTGTGTGCTGATGTGTCTTTGTTTTCTTGCAGCATGTAAATACGAAATCCACAGGGATGCTTAGCTTGATTTTAGTGGAACTACACAAAATGTTTAGATGGTTTGTGTCCTCCATAATACTTCATCATGCACAATACATCGAATGGTTCTCTAATCATTCGTTGTCACCTTGAGCCACCGGACTATCAGGTGACAAACTGATGACAAACCCTGCCTGTTCCACAATCATAGGCATTACATATTTTGAATGGGAAAAGCTTGTCAAAGTTTAATCATTGATGTTAGCAAGAAGACATTAGTTTAATATATTGTAATTGGAAAACCTTGTCAAATTTTTCTCATTGATGTTAGCCAGAAGACATGCATTTGATAGTTTTGAGTGGGACGCCCTTTGCTGTGAGCAACGTCGATTGTTTTTTCCTACTCCCGTCTTCATTTCAGAAATATTTACTCTGCTGAGATGCATAGTCACATGAATGTTGACTTATGTAAGGTATTTTAAGAGTTTGTTCTGAATGTTGTCTATGTAATGACAGGCCTTGTGATTTTGATTGCAAAGTTGAGCTTGGAATGCTGTGGCATGAGGCATCACGAGCTGTTCACCGTGCCTCCTGAGAATAATGCTTCATATTGTTTTGCATGTTGAGCTAATGCCTGTGATTTGCATGTTAAGAAGATCATCCTCTTCTGTTGTTTCTGTGCTTAAGAAGTTCATTGTCTTATGTTTCATTCATGGCCTATACGACAACTTGGGTAGGTTAGAGGTGATACCATATGATCTTTCGACCAACTCATCATCTTAGGCTGTGATTGGATCGTCATTTTCCAACCAAAACCGCTTGTAAAACTGACACTTGTAAATAAAAGCAGATGGTCTCGGGCGAAGCGCTTGGTTGGTCGATTTCGACTAGTAAAATATACACTGGTCTCTCAAATTACACGCGTAACACACCGGTTTTCGTTACAGACCTCGGGCCCTCGGTTTCATTATGCTTGTATTTTACGCGTTGTTTCCGATGACGAGTAAATTACACTTGTATCTTAATACAGGTGTGAAATAAACCAGAGCTCCAAAGCGCGGCCTTACCGTTTCATGCCATCTCAATCTCTCGAAGGTGCTCATAGGTGTCCGATGATCCTGGCTTCCTGAATGAGCAGCGGGCGCTGTATCAGACCATCCGTAGGGCCTGCGAGGCCCTCTCTGTCGTCCTTCGAGTTGTTGCGCTCCCCGTGGCGCCGCCGTCTCGCGTTGTCAACATGGTCATTGAACATGAGGAATGAGGAGATGACTTTACTTGGAGAGGATGACAGTCCGGACCCACCAGGGCCATAGCCGCACATACGCAAGTGCCTCCTTATTATATACAACTTTAATTTTTTTGCTTCCTCCTGGTTTCCTGACATCACGGTCCCACACCATTGTTAACCTATGTAGTCAATAAACGAGAGAATTGCACAAGGAGCGGCCGATAGGAGGGACCAAGCAGGTCGAGCAGTATTTGTCTTTTTGAGGTGTGAGCACTGCAGAGTTTTTCTTGAGCGATGTTTTCGTTGTTGTTTAGAGGAGAGCAGGGTATTAACTAGGCGGGCTGTGGCCCGTCTAGCCCAGGCCAGATATCTAGCCCATATACTAACTTTTTTCAAGCTGAAAATGGCTAGCCCAGCTATACTTTTTTTAGGAATACCCAGGCAAGGTCAACTTGTTATTCTCCGCCCCGCTGGGCTGCAAATCTTTCCTAGGAGGGATGCATTAGGCTTAACTAGAAAATGGGCTTTAAGAAATAATAAATGGGACATAATTATAAAAACTAGGCAGTAACTATAAAAAAAATGGAACCAACACGTAATTAGTATATAAAATTTTATTTTTCGATTTTGAAAATTTTAATTTCATTAATTGTTGCGCGCGCAATGTTTTGTTGGATTTTTACGTAATACAAATTTATATTGAAAATGTATTTAATCTGACTAGAAATTTCGGGATAAAAATATTTCGGATCCCATCAAAAAGTGGGAAATTTTATTGAATTCTGTCGGTTGGTTGAAATTATTAATCGTTGTCCTAGCTACAAAATGGGCTGTACTTTTAACAAACTGTAAATGGGCTGTAGTAAATTCCATTAGAATTCAAAAATGGGTTGTACATTCTTACAAATCGCAAATGGGCTATAAGTTCTCCGCCACACACTTGTGGGCCTACTAAGTTGACGCGTCCCTTAAAAAAATAAGTAAGTTGACACGTATGCAAGGCTTTGTCAACTTATAGTCAACACACGGTTCTAGCAGCAGTGGCCGTTGGATGTCCATCCAACGGATGTCCTGCTTCTTCTTCAATCTCGGATATTCTAGCTTCAGTCGCCCAAAAAATGATTCCTCCCCCTGACATCTGGGGCGCACCGTTTCGGAGGCTGACCTGTGGGCCTACTAAGTTGATGCGTACCAAGGGTTTGTCAACTTAGTCAATATAAATGATTCTAGCTGCACTGACCGTACGATGTCCATCCAACGGCCGTCGTGCTTCTTCAACCTCTGGTCTTCTTGCTCCAGCCACCCAAAGCAGCGTCGGTCATCCCGCCTTCTCCTGCCTCCCGTGGCTGGCTGTGCTGCCGCGGAGGCCTCACTGCCCCCTACTACTCCCACCACTGGCCAGGCCATCCCTCTGCTCTTCCTGCCCCAGCCGCTCAAACAAGCGCCGGCGGGACTGCCTGCTCCCTCCTCCCACGGCCGGCTATGCTGCCGCGCAGGCCTCACCACCCCACCGTACTCCCATCGCTGGCCTAGCCATCCCTCTACTCACCCGCACCTGCTATTATTCTCTGGCGACGGCAGACGAACCAGTAAACCCTCGTACTCCCCTTCGCATGGGAAACAACTGCCAAGTCTTCCCTGGCTCCGCGTTGTTCCCTTCCTAGGCCTCGCCGTCGTCCACTGCCTTGGTGCTCTCGGCGCGCCGTGGTCAATGTGGTCAACGAACGACATCCATCAGATGTCGACTTTACGTGGAGAGGCTGACAGCTGGGTCCATGGCCGCACACAAGGAAATGCCTCCTTATTACGCGCAAAGTAATGATTCCTCCACCTGACATCTAGGACCCACCAGAAGGGCCCCTGTATTTCGCGAAAAAATGTTCCCCCCGCTGACAGGTGGGACCCACCAGCTATATCTTCGCACGCAAGGAAGTGCCTCCTTATTACGCACAAAATAATGAATACTCCCCCTGCTAGCTGGGACCCAGCATAGTGGGAGGCTGACATGTGGGCCTACTAAGTTGACGGGAACGGAGGGCTTTGTCAACTTCGTAAATATGAACCATTCTAGCTCCAGTGACCGTATGATGTCCATCCAATGGCTGTAGTGCTTTTTCAACCTCTGGTCTTCTTGCTCTAGCCGCCCAAAGCAGCGCCGGTCGTGCCGCCTGCTCCTGCCTCCCGTGGCCGGCTGTGCTGCCGCGGAGGCCTGACCGCCCGCTACTACTCCCACCGCTGGCCAGGCCCTGCGGCGACGGCAGCCTCACACCGCAGCCGAACCAGTGAACCCTCGTACTCCTCTCCGCGTGGGCATCCACTGCCGCATCTTCCCCGGCTCCGCATCATCCCCTTCCTAGGCCTCGCCGTCGTCCACCGCCTTGGTGCTCTCGGCGCAGCGTGGTCAATGTGGTCAAAGACCGACTTCCATCGAAAGAGTACTGTACGTGGAGAGGCTGACAGCTGGGTCCACGGCCGCAGCAAGGAAGTCCCTCCTTATTACGCGGAAAATAATGATTCCTCCACCTGACAACAGGGACCCACCAGACGGGCCACCGTATTTCATGAAAAAAACGTCCCCCCTGACTGATGGGACCCACCAGCTACATCTGCGCATGCAAGGAAGTGCCTGACAGTGGGACCCACCTTGTCGAAGCGTACGTAGCGTTGTCATTCTGGTCGCAAACGTGTATGTACATACTGGTCGATCGGTCTCTCTGCAAGTATGAACCGTGGCCGAGAAAGTAGCGGCACGTGTGTCGTTGTAGAGCACCCGACATAGCAGTTCATGCAGTCCCGTATAAGTCATGTACACGTACGTACAACCATAGGGCAAAAAATATAGCCAAGTACATACATACGGTTGGGGTCTCAAGCGCGTACTCGCGGACGGCCAGGGCTTGTGTACATGGAGAGGCAATGGACGGGAGCAACGACGTCCTGTTCATCGGGCAGCGAACCGGCTGGTCAGAATGGAGAAACTGTGTCGTGTTCATCAGGAGGCAACGGAGCGCGTGTTGTTCATTGGGAGCCAACTGGCTTGGACGGAACAGCCGATGGAAACGAGGCCTGGCGTACCGCAGAACGGAGGAAACGGCCTTGTGTTCGATCGGCCACGGTAGAAACGGGATCCTGTTCATCGGGAGGGGTCTGGCGTACCGCAAAACGGAGGAAAGAGACTTCTCTTGGACCTCCTATGGTTGAAACGGGGTCCTGTTGATCGGGAGGGGTGTGGCGTACCACAACACGGAGGAAACGGACTTGTTTTGGAGTGCTACGGTCGAAACAGGGGTCATGTTCATCGGGAGGGGTGTGGCGTACCGCAAAACGGGACTCCACAGGATACTGTTCATCTCCACCGTCGACTACCTCCACGGGCTACTGTTCATACACCATCGACCTCCTCCAGCCTCCACCTACGGCTGTTCATCCACGGGCTCCTATTCATCCATCCTCCACCGCGTGCTCCTCCACCGGCTACTGTTCAACCAGCCCTCTCCACGGGGTCCTGTTCAACCACCCCTCCACGGTCTACTGTTCATCCAGCCCTCCACGGGGTCGTCCTGTTCATCCACCCCTCCACGGGGTCCTGTTCATCTACCGGCTTGATCGATCGGGGTCCTGTTCATCCAGCGGCAACGGCTTCTACTACCACGGGGTCCTGTTCATCCAACCCCCCACCAGGAACTGTTCATCCACCCCCCCAACAAAGCTCACTGTTCATCCAGAGGCAGCATCGATCGACTTCAGTTAGCAGCAGTAGCGAAGGAATCACTCAGGTTTGGTTAACAGCAAGGGATCGATCGATCGCTCGGGTTCAGTAACGTGTAGCCTGCAGTGCAATCGCTTGGGTTCAGTTATAGCCCAACGCCTCGCTCGGGTTTAGTTAGAGCCCAAGGCCTCACACACACGCGCGTATGTACGAGAGAAACGCGCATCGCTTGGCCCCCGACCACCCACCGTAACCGTTAACTCCCCCGATATCTTCCTCGCCCTCGCTTCTACCACGGTTTTTCCGTCATGGATGGCCCAAAGAATGTCATGCAGCTACGTCTCCGGCCCGCCCAGGACGAAAAGCCCATTTTATGTCATGATATTTTTTCATAGAAGTAGGACTCCACCACATCTATGATGATACCGGGTTTTGTCACAATTATCGTCATAGAAGTGTCATAAGCATGACAGAAAAAAAAATCGGTTGGCCCAAAATGTCACGGATGTGTCTTTTTTTGTAGTGCAATCTACGAGAGTCTGGGTAATGTGTGGTGGGGCTGGTTCTTGGGCAAGTACAATCGTGGTTCTATCTGCATCGGCTGGTAGCACTATCTTTTCTGAAGATCGTGCTGTTACTCCCTTAGATACTGCCATCACCCCATCCAATTCAAATGGCTGATAAACAATAACAGTAATTGAATGTACAGACATTGTATGATAGACATGTGCAAAGGATAGTCGGGAATAAAAGAGGGCATGAAATAATTCACATTTATGTCGTCTGACCAAACAGGATAGCATGACACAATTTAACACCTATGATGGCTAAGTAAACAGGATATGATGACACAATTTCACATATATGATGGCTAACTAAACAGTATAGAAAGACATAATTCAAAATATGATGACTATGTAAACAGGATGACATGATATAACTATATGACATGTTTATTAAATAGGTTGGCATGCCATAATTCACATACATGCCGCCTATGGAAACATGACCGCATGATGTAATTCATGGCTAGAATGACATAATTCAAAATATGATGACTGTAAACACTAAACAGGATGATATGATATAACTATATGATGTCTTTATTAAGTAGGTTGGCATGCCATAATTCAGATCGATGCTGTATATGTAAACATGATGGCATGATATAATTCAAGTATATGATTTATATACTAAGCAAATAACTAGATGGCAATCGCATATATGATGTAAAAGCTAAGCAGTGGAAGACAACATATGCATGATATGAGTAATATAACCCTGCCAAGTTTGAGCATAGACCTCAGGGGGGAAATAGGACTGGTCATCTGTCTCTGAATCCTCCTCTAAGGAGATATCTGTAACCAGCAAGATGTCTGCTTCAGCAGGTAGCATTGTCTGCCTGAAGACCTTGTTTTCACTCCAGACACTTCCATCACCGCTTCAAATGCCTGATGCACAGGAAGAGTAGTTGAATATACAAACATTGTTGACAAATGGAATACGTAATTCAAAAAAAAAGGATAGCATGATATAATTCACATATATGATGATTGGCTAAACAGCATGGCATTGAATAATTCACATATAAGATGCCTTGCAACAAGATAGCATTTTATAATTCACATATATAATATCTTGCAGCAAGATGGCATTGCATAATTCACATATATGGTAATTAGAGAGTAAACAAGTGGCATTCACACAAAGGATGTCTAAACTAAGCAAATTACATAGCAATGAAAGACACCATACGCACGATATGAGCAACATAACCCTGCCAAGTTAGGACTGGTCATCTGTCTCTGAATCCTCCTCTGAGGAGCTATCCATAACCAGCAAGATATGCGCTTCGTCAGATAGCATAGTCTGCTCTGAAGACCTTGTTTCCACACAAGATTTTTCCATCACCGTCTCAAATGGTTGATGCACACGAAGAGTAGTTGAATGTACTAACATTGTTGACAAATGTAATATGTAATGAAAAAAATTGATGGCATGATATAATTCACATATAAGATGACTGGCTAAGCAGGACGACATTGCAAAATTCACATATATGATGCCTGGCTAAACAAGATGGGATTGAATAATTCACATATACGATATAGAACCAAAAAAGATGGCATTCAGACAAAGCATGTCTAAACTAAGCAGATGACATATTTGATGTATAAAGTAAGCAATGCAAGGCACCATATGCATGATATGACAAACATCATCATGCCAAGTTAGAGCGAAGACCTCAGGGGGTTAATAGGAGTGGTCTGCTCCTTCTAAATCCCCATCAGAACAGTTATCTTCATATTGATTACAATCTGAAATGGGTGGAGGGGGCTGCCTTTGCGCCCACCATGGAGCGTCATCTGCATGAAATTTTATTGCCACGCATGGCTCGTCTCTTTTGCTCTACATGTTCAGTTCTATTGTGTACAATAACTGACATGCATAGGAATAAAACATAGCGAGATTATGTCAGGAGTGCATGCAGAAATCCAGAGTGATGGTAGCAACCTGTGGATAGACCCAAAACCAATGATAGCAGGCAGATAATGACTTCAGTTAAAAAATACAGATAATGGCTTCTTTGCTGTTTGTTTCCCACCCAACATGAAACTCATAGTAGAGACCAGAGATTAACCAAATAGTAGATAGATACTATTGATTGCGGCCCCGATATGTACCCCACAACCATTTAAAAACTGAAGTTTGAGGATTAGTTTGGAGCTGACTCAAAGTCTAATCGGTGAACAGGACAATAAAGTAGCATGTAATATTAAGAAATGCATAACGTAACCAGACACGAAAGAGTGTGACCTCTCTTGCGGACCCGTGTAGTCCTCAAGGTCATCTACTCAGCTGATTATGGTAATGCAGTTGTCGTGGCTGCCGGCAGCGGGGACGAAGATCTGAGGTTGCAGTTGTCGTGGCTGCCGGCAGCTCATGAAATGCTTATGCAATGATCTTGGAATGCTCATGCATGCATCCAATCTTGGTCGGGGCCCCCCAACAGCGCTTCTTTATTTTCTCTTGCACGGGGTCATCGCCCCCACTTTGTACAAGGGGTTACATGCAGCTGAGGCAGGGCATGTACAAATGCGTGGCTGCCGGGCAGGGCCCGACAGCCGCGCCTTACGGGTATAACTTGCGGAGATGCTCAATATTCCATGAGTTTTGCAACTGAGTGCCATCTTCGGTCTCCAGATGGACTGCGCCAGGTCTGGTGACTCGTACTACCCAGTAAGGGCCTTCGCACTTCGGTGACAACTTGTTTGTACCCTTGGCAGACTGAATGCGCCTAAGGACAAGGTCACCTTCCTAAAAACACCGGGCATGAACCCTACGGCTGTGATAGCGATGCAGGGCTTGCTGATAGCGTGCAGCACGCGTAGCAGCCCAGAGATGGTTCTCCTCGAGTAGCACAGCTTTGTCATGCCAGTGCTGATCTTATGCTACTTCATCGTAGGCAAGCACTCGAGGCGTCCCGTAAATGAGTTCCGTGGGGATAACTGCTTCTGCCCCGTAGACTAGGGAGAAGGGAGTCTACCCGGTAGCTCAGTTTGGTGTCATTCTGAGGGACCAGAGAACTATCGGCAGCTCCTTGATCCACCCCCTGCCATGCTTCTGCAGCGTATCAAATGTTCTTGTCTTGAGTCCACGCAACACTTCAGTGTTCGCCCTCTCAGCTTGTCCATTGCTCCGGGGGTGTGCCACAGAGGCAAATGAGATCTTGCATCCGAGGGCATGAACATATTGCACGAAGGCGCAGGTCATGAACTGGGTGCCGTTGTCGGTAATGATCCTTGCCGGAACTCCAAAACGACACACCAGATCTTTCAAGAACTTGATAGTTGATTGAGCAGTCGCCTTTCTCACGGCAGTCACTTCCGGTCACTTGTAAACTTGTCGATAGCAACGAACAAGAATTCAAAGCCCCCGATTGCTCGGGGGAAGGGGCCGAGGATATCGAGCCCCCAGACCAAAAATGTCCATGATAGAGGGATTGTTTGAAGAGCTTGTGCAGGCAGGTGGGTTTTCTTGGAAAGGAACTGGCAGGATTCACATTTTGTGACTAGATCGACTGCATCTTGGAGGGCTGTGGGCCAATAGAATCCTTGCCGGAATGCTTTCCCAACTAATGCCCTTGATCCAATGTGGGAGACGCACATGCCTTTGTGTATCTCAGCCAGTAGTTCCTTTCCTTCTTCCCGGCAGACACACTTCAATTTCACACCATTGGGCCTCCTTCTGTACAAAGTATCATCGGCAAACTGATACATACTGGCCCTCCGGGCTACTTTTTCAGCTTCATCTTGTTTGCCGGGAAGCTCTCCGGTTTGGAGGAAGTGGACAATGTGCCTTCCCAAGTTGGAGCCTGGGGCTTGACAATGAGGACTAGCGTCACCTCCTCTGATGCGGGAGCACAAGCCTCGTTCATGGGGTCCATGGGCCCGACTGGAGGGGGTGGTCCAGCAGGCTGTGAGGAGTTGTTTCCGGCAGGGTCTCTGCCAGGAGTGGACGGCTCTACCGGGAGAGGCTTACCGGTGTCCAACTTTCTCCTTTTCTAGGCCATTGTTGCTGTAGATACGGAGGGCTAAGTGAGATGGAGAACAAAAGTCCCTGGTTCCATAGGAAGCTTCTACGCAGCACACTTATACAGATGATGAGCTATGCTATATTCTGCACGGGTTACGTGCTCTGTTTGCAATCTGTCAAAGTGCTCCTCCAATCTCCTCACTTCCTCGACGTATGCCTCCATCAATGCACTTTGGTAATCCTTGTTAACTTGTCTCACCACAAGCAGTGAATCTCCTCGAATGATCAGTCTCTTGATTCCCAATTCAGCTGCAATCCTGAGCCCGGCAAGGAGCCCTTCATGCTCTGTTATATTGTTGGTTGCTTCTTCCCTGGCAATATGCATTTGGACGATGTACTTCAAGTGCTCCCCAGAGGGGGCGACAAGAAGCATGCCAGCTCCTGCACCTTGTAGGGAAAAAGCACCATCAAAACACATAATCCATTCTTGGGGTGATTCCTTGCCGGGGATAACTGTCTCTGTCACTTCCTCATGAAGGGTTGGCGTCCATTCTGCAATAAACTTCAAACTTCAAACCAAAGCTGGATAACTCCAAAGCCCACTCTCTATTTTGCCGGTAGCCTCAGGTTTTCAGAGTATCCTTTGCAACAGGAAACGAGTGACAACCGTGATCTCGTGGGCTTGGAAGTAGTGGTGCAGTTTCCTTGAGGCCGTGATGACGCAAAAAATCAACTTTTGCACGCCAGAGTACCTCGATCTAGCCCCCTGTAACAGGGAGCTGATGAAGTACACTGGGCGCTGCAACACTTTCTTCATTGCTGCGTCCTTGGGGTTGCCCTCGCTGCCGTGCTTACTGCTGTCCTGATCCTTCTCTGACTCTGTCGGCCTCTGCTCACTCTCTGACTCATCTACTTCTCACTATCCTACCAAGGCTGCACTGACCACTTGGTTGGTTGCCGCTAAGTACAGCAGCAATGGCTCCTGGGGTTTGGGAGCAACCAATGTAGGCATAGAGAACAAATAGGCCTTCAACTCTTGCAAAGTTGCATCTGCTTCCGGGGTCCACTTCGTAGGCCCTTCTTTCTTCAAAATTTTGAAGAATGGCAGGGCGCGCTTGGCAGACTTGGATATGAAGTTGCTTAGCGCGGCAACGCATCCTGTTAGACACCTTACATCCTTAACTGTCTTTGGCGCTTGGATCTGCTCGATAGCCTTGATCTTGTCGGGGTTGGCTTTGATCCCGCGATGGGACACAAAGAACCCAAGCAACTTGCCGGAGGGAACACCAAATACACACTTCTCCGGGTTGAGCTTCAAATTAATCTTGTGCAGATTAGCAAATGTCTCCTCCAAATCCTGAATAAGGGTGGCTCTATCCTTGGTCTTGACCAAAATGTCATCCATATAGGCTTCTATGTTTTTGTGTAGCTGTGGCTAAAAACCAATATGGACTGCCCTTGCAAAAGTGGACCCGGCACTCTTTAATCCGAATGGCATGCGGACAAAGCAGTATGTACCACATGGAGT
Source organism: Thinopyrum obtusiflorum (assembly GCA_036873465.1). Taxonomy (NCBI): domain Eukaryota; kingdom Viridiplantae; phylum Streptophyta; class Magnoliopsida; order Poales; family Poaceae; genus Thinopyrum; species Thinopyrum obtusiflorum. The sequence goes on from JAAAWM010010696.1 coordinate 20,802, forward strand.
GATGAACGACGTCTTCTCTTCATCTTCCTTGGACATGAAGATTTGGTGATACCCAAAATATGCATCCAGAAAGGAGAGCAAATCATAACCTGAAGTGGAGTCCACAATCTGATCAATACACGGCAAGGGAAACAGGTCCTTCGGGCAAGCCTTGTTGAGATCTGTGAAATCTATGCAAAGCCTCCACTTCCCGTTAGCCTTCCGGACTACCACTGGATTTGCCAACCATGTTGGATGCAACACTCCTCTGACCAAACCAGCTGCCTCAAGTTTCTTGATCTCTTCCGCAATGAATTGATGCCTCTCCAAGGCCTGCTTCCGGACTTTCTGCTTGACAGGTCGGGCATGCGGGCAGACAGCAAGGTGGTGCTCGATTACCTCACTGGGAACACTGGGGATATCAGATGGTTGCCAGGCAAACACATCGATATTCGCCCGCAGGAAGGTAACGAGCGCAGTTTCCTATTTGTCATCGAGGGTGGCGCTGATAGTGAAAGTACCATCAACGCAAGCCATCCCTGCCAGGACCTTCTTCACTTGGGGTGCAGCGACCTTGGATCTCTTGCTGTTGGAACACTCCAGCACATCATCAACGGGTGCCGTGCACTTGGTGGGGGCACGCTTCCCAGACTCTTTGCCGGTCCTACAATCCCTGTTCTTTCCTTTACTTTCCTTGGTGGGAACTGCTGCTGCCGCGGCCTTTGCCGTGATTGCGTCCCGGTACATCTTGTCTACACAAATGATTGCATCCTTCTCATCTGATGGGATGGTGATGACTCCCAGTGTCCCAGGCATCTTTGAGGTGTTGTAGGCATAGTGGGATGCCACTATGAACTTAGCCAGAGTCGGGCGTCCAAGAATCCCATTGTACGGCAGGGGGAGATCAACCACATCAAACACAATCCTCTCAGTCCGGTAGTTCAGTTCTCCCCCAAACGTTACCGGCAACGTGATCTTTCCCTTAGGATGGCTCCTGCCAGGATTAACTCCTTGAAACGTGCTGGTAACCTCTAGCTCTTGCTCTGCTATCTGAAGCTTGCTGATAACTGCTGGGGAAATCAGATTCATCCCGGCCCCGCCATCCACCAACATCTTTGTGACCTTGAGGTTGCGAATTGTTGGGGTGACCAACAATGGCAATCAACCTACCGCAGTGGTACGGCTAGGATGATCCTCCTCGTCAATGATGATGGGCATACGGGACCATTTGAGCGGCTTCCGGGCCTCCGCGCTGGCTCCACGGCATTGACTTGTCATGCCCACCGCTTGAGCTAACGTTGAGAGGCGTACAGAGATGCACACCCGTCAATGCACAGGGTGTTAGTGGCCTTCTGAAACTCCTGCTCACTGGTTTCCTCTTCATCCTCTCCATCACTCTCATCATCATAGGCTTCCTTCTCTCGACCTCTGGCGGGCTTTCCTTGGTTCCGAAGGGGTTTGCCGGGGCAGTTTACTTCACCACCTTGGCCCTTACCACCACCAACATTCTGACCCTTTTCCTTATCACGCTTCTCATACTCTGCTCTCTGTCTCTTGACAAGCTGCCAACCTGATAACACTCTTGAAGGTCATGGCCCTTGGTCCGATGAATCTTGCAATACGGCCCATCACCTTTCCCGGCTTTCTCGGCAGCGGCGGCTTCCCGGCAGTCAGTGCACATGGCAGCTTCCTTGCCGGGGGACTCAACCTTGGCCTTCTTGCCGGTACTAGGCATACCCAATCCTTCAACAGTCATTACTGCCTTATCCCTCCGCTTCTTACTGCGTTTCTTGCCCTTCTTCTGACTGGTTGATTCATCATCATTCTCTGAATCAACATTGGTGCAATCTTCCTCTCCAGGCAACTTCCTTCCCTCCTCCATCCGAGCATACTTATCCACCAATGTGTAAAGCTCCTTCACAGTCTTGGGCAACCGCACGTTCATCTTGGAATGGATCCGATGGTTGCGCAAATTGGACGGGAAGGCAGCTATTACGGCTGCCGAATGGATATTCGGGATATTTCTATGAACTTTGTTGAATCTCTGTAAATACTTATAGAGGGTTTCTCCTTCCTTCTGTTGGAGAAGCTGCAAGTCACTGGGTCTGCAGGGTTCTTGATGACCGCCAGTGAAGGCGCCAATGAACTCGTGGCACAGGTCAGCCCATGACAAAATGGGGTTCTCCGGTATGTGCATCAGCCAAGACCTCACATTGTACTTGAGGGCCAAAGGGAAGTAGTTGCGCACATTGGACTGGAAGGCAGCCTGAACAGCGATGGTGTAGATGCTCAGTAACTCTGCCGGGTTCAGCCTCCCATCGTACTTCTCAGGTATCTCTGGCTTGAATGTACGAACGGACGGCCAACGGACTTGCCGCAGCTCATGGGTAAAGGCAGGGCAGCCAACCTCGAAAGGTAGGCATCCGCCAATACCGATCGCGGGCTCGTCGATGTCGGGGCCGTCGCACCTGTCGGTCCGGCGGAGGTAGTCACGGCATTGCTGGACAACGACGTGCACGTCTCCTCTCTGCCTATCCTTCGGGGCTCGTCGTTGGTCTGGACGCACTCGAGGGTCAGAAGAGGCCATCGAGACGTCATCGGGGTCTTGAATCTGTTGCACTCGCGCTGGCTATCGTGGCGCAGACTGCACTGTGGGGATGGCCGCGGTGGGTCAGCTCGCCTTGAGCCCCCAGCTTTGGCGAAACCCAGTAGGCTTTGGATGGTGGCACGCCATTCGTCCATCTACTCGGCCACTGGCGGAAACCTCAGCAGCAGCTGAGCCCGCGCCATGGTCTCTGAGGCTGTACTTGGCATGGGTGATGATGAAGTCAATCGTACCGTCGTGTAATGCCCCGAGACCGATGCGCCAGATGTCTTCCAGTTATTCGCCGTTGTTGCCATGTTATTCGCTTGCATGTTGCACCTTGCCATGTCATCATCTGCATTTCATCTACATGTTTTTACAAACTTGCATTCGATCGAGTCTCCCAGTTCACTTCGTTGTCCGTTCCGAGCCCATTCACACTCGCACGCGCCCGCGGCACCTCCGGAATATTATTTTACAAGTGGAATAAAAATGTTCTCGGAATGGGTTGAGAGTTGGCGTGCGGTCTTGTTATAGCATAGGTAGACCGCCTGCCAAGTTTCATCGCATTGTCCGTTTGATGCCCCAACGGATAACTATAGTGACAATATAGTTGGTCAAACGTCGGACGTTTTCGGTATTCGGAAACTGTCGCCGGGCCTCTCTCTCTCTTCTCTCCTCTTAGCCCGAGGCCTTCTTCACAGCCACAATCAGCCCACCTACAACCCAGCTTCCCCCTCCGACCGGAGCCGTCGGATCAAGATCGGAGGGTCCGAAAAGCCCTCCTAACCCTAATCATATCCCCCTTTTCCTATTTAAACACCCCCTTCCAAAAATGGACTAACCCTAGTCTAACCTACCCCTCGCCTTCTCCCACCTACAGTCCCTGCCCCCTCCTTGCATTCCGCGCGGGCGAACCCAGCCCCGCCACTTGTTGCCGCCAAATCCACCCAGCCGCCGTCCCGGCCAACCCCCGCATGCCACCTCACCTTCCAGCACCCGCTGCAGCCACTCAAGCGCTGCCACGTCGCCCCAGCTCCTCCCTCCGCCGCGCCAGGCCCGCGGGGCCTAGATCCGGCCCGCTGGGCCTGGATCCCGCCGCCGCCCCCGGACCGATCCGGGCCCCGAGCGCCCAAGCTGCCCGCCTCTGCCCCGCCGCCGCTTCGCCATGTGCCGCCATGAGTAGTGGCACAAACATGTCTTCTAGCTGTTGGTTGTATTCACATGCCAAGATATGCTTTGAGATGAGTTGTACAAGCTTGCAAACATGCCTACTTAGTGCAGTTTCTGCCATGTCCAGCAAATTCCAGTAAGTCTGAAAACCTGTTATGATTTGCAATTTTGCCATGATGTTTTAGACATGTTCTAGTGGTATTTAGCAGTATCTCAGTGATCATGATTTGTAGTGCTGGACGTTTACATGCTTTTCATGCCCTTTGATGCCATGAAATGTTCTTGTAGCATATACTTTTGTTGTCTCAAAGTATGCATCATGAATCTGTTTTCAGCCTTACTCTGTTTTTCACCAAGTCTGAGAATCTGTTATAACTTGCAATCTTGTCTTGATGAATGCCGTTGATCTAGAGGTTATATGGAGATTCTTAGTAATCATATTTTGCCATGTTTAACATTTACCTGAAGGCAATGCTTTTGGTTTCTATGATCCTTCACCGTAGCATCATTCTTTCATGCCTCCAACATGTCAACATGTTATTTCTGCTCAGATGTATGCCCTATTTTTCACTAACGCTGCGTTTGGATGTCTGTATTGAAGGCCTCCGTATTGAATTGGTTTCAATTCCAATTCAGTCAGGAAACTGTAATGGACACGCATACGAATTCGGTTGTTTGGATGCCCATTGAATTGGCTTATGGAATATTAGTGAAGTTTCAATACCAAATTATGTTTGGACGGCAAACTATGGAATTGGATAGTGCTTTCTTTTATATGCATCAAATATAAATTTACAATGCATGACTAACTGAATGATTATATGGCAATAAAAATTAAAAAATATTGTAGAAATGCATTATATAGCAATATAAATTTCTCTTGCCCAACTGAACTTTTCTTTGTAATGTCTTGGGTCTGAAGCCATGTAACTTTTCTTTGTAATGTTTTGGGTCTGAAACCATGTAATGTTTTGGGTCTGAACCATGTAACTATGCTATAATTGAATGATTAATCGAGCGCAAGACTGAAATGCTTTGCATAGAACATCCTCTTTCTGATTTACATAGAAAAGTACAAAACATGACGGCAGTTAGCAATTACAAATAGGGTGGCATCGTCATGAAGCTGAGGAAAGTTGCCTCCATCTCAGCAGATGCCCTTCCCCTGAGCAAGGACATGGGGTACTCCATCACCATGGCGCACATGGCAGCTTGATCCCTCTTCCACTGCCTGCAAAGCCAAACAAACACCTCTTCGAATTTATAGCTGAAGAAGGGGATTCAGGGAAGGGGAAGAACGACATCCAGGCAAAGGGAAGAAGAAGATGGCAGAAGAGACGGGTTTCAGCGTCCATAGATGGGGAGGGACATGAGGGCCGCTGCGGGCATGGGAGGAGATGGACTGAAGCCGCTGGAGATGGGCGGAATAGAAGGCCTGAGCCGGCCACAGAGATCGGACAGCGGCCGTGCGGGGCAGGGAGAGAGAGGAGTGAGCTGCAGGAGGAAGGAAAGGGGCATCGGCCGAGGGGGCTTGAAGGCGCCGCCACCGCCGGAGAGAGGAGGAGACCGGGGAGTTGGGATGGGTACCGGCGCCGCCGTCGCCGCCACCTCCTGAAGCTTTTGGTCGCGCGGGGGAAGGAGCCAGCCGCCAGCCAGGTCTCGCGCTCGCGCGAGGGTTATGTCTCCAAATGTTTTCTTTTGCCGGAGATGGCCAATTCGACCAAAATCGGAGCCGGGGAGGTCTGTATCGCGGCTAGGCTACAAGCGTGAGAGCGATTTCGCTCCTGTATTGTGCCCATTACAGCCCAGACGTTTCGGTGCACACCCAAACAGCTGAATTGGGGCTAGCGAACACCAAATCCGATTCAGAGGGTCCAATACAGACATCCAAACGCAGCGTAAGTCATAATCTGTGTTGTTAAGTGGCTTGTTGCATTGAATATATTGGTTAATATTGATGCCTATGAACCTGAACCTTAATGATATTTGAAGTATGTTAACTGTAAGTTAAGGCATGTCAAGTTTGTGTCCATATGTTTCCTGTAGCATGTTGTTTCCTTGATTGCAAAGTGCTTAGTTGCTGTTTTGGGCAGATTGTGTTTGAAACTTGTATTGAGTGTATGTGTTCAACCCTGCCTCCGTTTGGAGCATGCTATACATGAAACTTGCTTGGTTTTGCATGTAGTTTTATTATGCATGTTTTGGAGTGCTTTTGATTGTGTTTTGCTTGCTTTTGCATCAATGCCATGTTTAACTTGTTTTGCTCATATCTTCTAGGCCGTAGCTCCGAATTAAACGAACTTTATATGTAACTTGATTAGAAAAGCGTGTAGATCATCTTGGTGCACTTTAAATTGCTGTTTAACAACTTTAACTGAATGTTTTGTTCAGAACAGTACAAATTTCGAAATTTGCATATGGGGAGTTTCTGGATGTGTTATGTGTTGTTTCCGGCCTCATTTAAACTTGCTTTGATGTGGTGTTCTTGTATGCATCATCTCTTGCCATGTGTAGCAACATGTAGCCTTGTCATGCATCATACTTGGATGAGCATCGTGCCATGTTATGTGTTGTGTGTTTACCATGTTGTATTCTTCTTTCCGGTTGTGCTTCTTCTCGGTAGTTTCTGTTTCGATACGATCGCGAGGATTCGTTCGACTACGCTTGGTTCATCTACGCCCTTTCATCTTTTTCATGGACTCGTTCTTCTTCCTAGCAGGATTTCAGGCAAGATGATCATTACCCTGGATCTCACTACTATCTTTGCTTTGCTAGTTATCTCGATGCTATCGCTATGTCGCGCTACCTACCACTTGTTTATCAAGCCTCTCAAATTGCCTTGATAGCCTCTAACCTTTTCCACCATCCTAGCAAACCATTTTTTGGCTATGTTACTGCTTTGCTCAACCCCTCTTATAGCATTGCTAGTTGCAGGTGCAGTTGCAGGTTGTTCCATGTTGGGACATGGATATCATGGATATCATGGGATGTCAAATATCTCTTATTTAATTAATGCATCTATATACTTGGTAAAGGGTGGAAGGCTCGGCCTTTTGCCTGGTGTTTTGTTCCACTCTTGCCGCCCTAGTTTCAGTCATACTGGTGTTATGTTCCTTGATTTGCGTCCCTAACACGGTGAGGGTTTATGGGCCCCTCTTGACAGTTCGCTTTGAATAAAACTCTTCCAGCAAGGCCCAACATTGGTTTTCCATTTGCCTAATAACAACTAAAACTTGCATAGGGACTTTTCGGACCCCGAGGACTTAATCAATCCCCGGGCCAGTGCTCCTCATGAGGGTTGGTCCAAACTAGAGCACTGTGCGGGGCTGCCCCAGGGCAACCTGGGTTATTTTGGCACCTACACGCGCCGCTCATCCGGTCGTGGACTGAGACAAGATACGCACGGCTACAATCAGGGTGTCGGCATGCCGAGAGGTCTTGCTGGAGTTGTTTTACCATTGTTGAAATGTCTTGTGCACCGGGATTTTGAGTCTGATAGGAGGGTCCCGAGATGGAGGATTGTCTCCGTGGATCGTGAGCTTGTCATGGGCTAAGTTGGGACACCCCTGCAGGGTTTAAACTTTCGATAACCGTGCCCACGGTTATGTGGCAGATGGGAATTTTTAATATCCGGTTGTCGTGGACTTGAACTAAACTCAATTAAAAATACACCAACCGCGTGCGTAACCGTGACCGTCTCTTTTCGAGTGAGGTCGAGAAGAGAACACAGTGGGGTTATGTTTGAACGTAAGTAGTTCAGGATCACTTCTTGATCATTACTAGTTTGCGACCTTTCGCGTAGTTTCTCATCTTACTCTTGTACTCATAAGATAGCCACCATACAATGCTTAGTCGCTTGCTGCAACCTCACCACTTATCCTTTCCATACCCATTAAACTTTGCTAGTCTTTATACCCACATGGTAATGGCATTGCTGAGTCCTCGTGGCTCACAGATTACTACAACAATAGTTCCAGCTATAGGTAATGCGATGATCATGACGTGAGAGCGATGTTTACTTGTTTTGGAGTTCTTCTTCTTCTTGTTCGATCTTGGGATAGGTTCCTGGTCGGCAGCCTGGGCTAGCAGGGTGGATGTCCTTTGAGTTTCATCCATAGTCGGATGTTGATCTTCTGTATGATGTTTGATGTATTCATGTGGCATTTGTATGCCTTCGTATATATCCCCATCTATTGTGTAATGGTACGATGTAGTGATATCCACCTTGCAAAAGCGTTTCAATATGCGGCTCTATCCTTTGGTGGGATCTTCGAGTTCCTCTCGGATAGGATCGCATATTGGGTGTTACAAGTTGGTATCAAAGCCTCGACCGACCATAGGAGCCCCCTTGATTGATCCTAGTTGGCCATTGTCGAGTCTAGAAGAAAACTTTTCTGAGTCTAGTTATATCGGAGAGTAGGAATTCTTTTTACTCCTCAGTCCCTTCGTCGCTCTAGTGAGAAATCTTGACATAGGTGTTTTGATTCTTCTACACTTCACATTCAAATTTTTATTTAGGGTCACGCAAGTGTTTTCATTCGTTGTCCATCCTTTGTTCAACCAGCGCACTTCTCCTTGAGTCATTCAACCTTCATCGTCTTTTGCGAGATCAATCCTCAGTTCTTTCTCAACGATTTTGTTTCCCCGTCCGAAGTTGCCTTTCTTTTTCCCACCCGCCCACCCCTTTTTCTTCTCGGAGCCGGAGTCCGTAATCGAGTATCCATCCTACTCGTGCGAAGCATTTGCATTTTTTCCTCAAGTATTTCAACCGGTGCTTTCCCTTCAAGTTATTCGTCGGTTCCCCGTTCCAAGTTGCCTTTGTTTTTTCTTGCCCTCCCACCCCTTTTCTTCCCGGAGTCTGAGCCTCTATTCAAGCATCAATTTCATTCGCGTGAAGCCTCTTCATTCTTTTCGTAATTGTTTCAGCAGGTGATTTCTCGTCTAGTTCATCATTCTCTCTCTTTTTCTTCTCCGGTGGATCTAATTCAAGTATTCGGTGTTGATCATATTCTTTCCATCAGCTCAAGTGTTTCCCCCTGCTCGTTCGCCTCTCACCAGTTTATCCTTCCGGAGTGCTCAAGACATCTCAGAAGATTCATGTTTAAGTTCAAATTAATTCGAGGGTGTCACCTCACTCAAGTCCTTCAATTGTTCTGGTGCATCATCTATCATCGTCAATTGTTTTCAATGGTGTATTCCTTTCAGTGGGCCCTAACCCACAGGTTTATCCCCAGGATCTTACCTGGCTCTTCAAATTTTTCCGGAGCATTCTTCCAATTCTTTTCAAGTTTGACGTAAGAATGAATTTCATTAGTCAGATGCCTTTCCAAGGTCGATTTCAAATTATTTTCATTGTCGGCTCAACCTCTTCCTTTTTTCATTTTCCCGGAGTATCTCAACAGTTTTGGTGGTGTTCCTTGTCTGCATTATCAGCATTGAAGACCAAAGAAGAATTTCTCTTAAATATTGTCCGTTCTCTCGAAGATTCGTGGTGCTAGCTTCATGTTATCCTCCCCAATTATTCTGTTTGTCAGAAATTCTTTTCTTATCCATCCGACGCATTTCAGGCGGTCATTTCCTTTCGCGATCATTCAGAGGCCATCATTCCAGAAGAATTCTTCGTCCTCACATTCCAGCTATCATTCGTGCTTTTTCTAATTCTTCCCGGCGAGGAATTCTCTTTCTTCTTTCATTTTCAAATTCTTACGGTGGTTTGTTCAAGATTCCTTTTCTGTTGTTATCGTATCAATTAATTCGTTCTTTCCAAATCCTACCGGTGGTTCATGAAGACTCTCGCATGTTCGCGCTATACCCCTCTTCAATCCTTTTCAAGAAGAATAAGTTGCATGCCAAATCCGTTTGTCATCAATTAAATTTGATGAGGATAAGCATAACGTAATTCTTATTCTACTTCATCGTGGTGAAGTAATTCCATCCTTCGGAGATTGTTCATGATGAGTAATATCTCGGTTCTAACTTGTTCATTTTTCTTTTCCGGAGATCCAAGTTTTCTCGCTTGTCTCGTCGTGAAGCTCCATCTAAATCATCGCAAGGCTTAATCTTATTCTTTGCATCCTTCATTTCTATCTCATCATCCTTTTGTTACCGGAGTTCTTCATGGTGGTTCGTCATGATTTAAGTCATTCCTCAAGTGTTCATCAAGAATCTTGTAGGCGAAGCTCAAGTATTCTTCTTCTTTCTTCTCGAGGTGCAAATAATTCTCCATATTCTTTTGAAGTGGAGTTTTACATTTCTTCATTTCTCTCAACTATTCAATCATTTGGTAGTCGCAGAAATTCACCTCAAGTTTTGAGATGTTTACATAAGCCCACGCAAATCAATTCTTTTGTTGTTGATTTTCTCACCAACTTCGTTCAATCCTTCCTTCTAAGGATGCTTTCAATTTCATTCGTGGTAGAAGTTGTCATCTTCTTCTCCGTTCTTTTCATTCCACCTTTTCAATTCTTCCAGAGGTATTGTGTTGTCCCTCTCATCAAGTATCGTTCAATCTTGTCAAGTTCATGTTCTATTCCATTCCATGTTCAACCGGGATGCTATCACAATTCTTTCATTCTTATTCCTTTTCTATCTTCTTAACCGAAGTGGGTTCAGAGACTATCTTGTTCCTCAAGCTTTTGATTCTTGTCATAAACACCGTTCCTCTTTTCTACCCGAGTGCTCTTGGTCTTGTTCACCTTCTCTTTTGCGCTCTTATTTCTCCTTATCCTTTTTCTCCTCCGTCTCATTCCTAAGATCTCGGGACGAGATCTTCTGTTAGTGGAGTAGAGTTGTAATGCCCCGAGACCGATGCGCCAGATGTCTTCCAGTTATTCGCCATTGTTGCCATGTCATTCGCTTGCGTATTGCACTTTGCCATGTCATCATCTGCATTTCATCTGCATGTTTTTCAAAACTTGCATTCCATTGGGTCTCCCAGTTCTCTCCTTTGTTCGTTCCGAGCACATTCACACTCGCACGCGCCGCGGCACCTCCAGAATATTATTTTACAAGTGGGATAAAAATGTTCTCGGAATGGGTTGAGAGTTGGCGTGCGGTCTTGTTATAGCATAGGTAGACCGCCTACCAAGTTTCATGGCATTCGGAGTGGGGGGGGGGGGGGGGGGGGGGGGGGGGGGGGGGGGGGGGGGGGGGGGGGGGGGGGGGGGGGGGGGGGGGGGGGGGGGGGGGGGGGGGGGGGGGGGGGGGGGGGGGGGGGGGGGGGGGGGGGGGGGGGGGGGGGGGGGGGGGGGGGGGGGGGGGGGGGGGGGGGGGGGGGGGGGGGGGGGGGGGGGGGGGGGGGGGGGGGGGGGGGGGGGGGGGGGGGGGGGGGGGGGGGGGGGGGGGGGGGGGGGGGGGGGGGGGGGGGGGGGGGGGGGGGGGGGGGGGGGGGGGGGGGGGGGGGGGGGGGGGGGGGGGGGGGGGGGGGGGGGGGGGGGGGGGGGGGGGGGGGGGGGGGGGGGGGGGGGGGGGGGGGGGGGGGGGGGGGGGGGGGGGGGGGGGGGGGGGGGGGGGGGGGGGGGGGGGGGGGGGGGGGGGGGGGGGGGGGGGGGGGGGGGGGGGGGGGGGGGGGGGGGGGGGGGGGGGGGGGGGGGGGGGGGGGGGGGGGGGGGGGGGGGGGGGGGGGGGGGGGGGGGGGGGGGGGGGGGGGGGGGGGGGGGGGGGGGGGGGGGGGGGGGGGGGGGGGGGGGGGGGGGGGGGGGGGGGGGGGGGGGGGGGGGGGGGGGGGGGGGGGGGGGGGGGGGGGGGGGGGGGGGGGGGGGGGGGGGGGGGGGGGGGGGGGGGGGGGGGGGGGGGGGGGGGGGGGGGGGGGGGGGGGGGGGGGGGGGGGGGGGGGGGGGGGGGGGGGGGGGGGGGGGGGGGGGGGGGGGGGGGGGGGGGGGGATCCCGATCCGGCCTCACCCACCCCGGTCCCTCCATCCAAACACGTGCGCCGCCTCGTCCCCGGTCGTCTCCGTCCAGTTTTCCCGCGAGGTAGTTTTGCCCAAGTCCCGAGAAAATCATCTCATGTGTGCTTGTTTGACATGATGTAACTTTGTGCAAGTTTCTCCTATGATGACGATCTTTATATGCAATTGTTCATCTCTTGATGCTCTACATGATTGTTGCATTTGCATTCATGTTACTGTTCAGCTTGATGCTTTAATCCTCATTGCAGAAGTGCTAAATGATATAATCTGCTTAAGATTGCTGTAACTTGCATATTTGTCTTTTTCATAGCATTTTGTGTGATATTCTTTTGAGCATCATGCCAACATGTTTTAGGAGCATAATTATGCCATCTTTGCAGTGGTGCAATCCATGTTTTCTGCCAAGTCTGAAATGTTATGTTATGTTGCCATGTTTAGTTGATGCTAGCATCAATTCTATGCATAATCTGGAGATACTCAGTAAGGTTGTTTTGTAGATCTTGTTATGCTCTACCCATCCATGCCCTTGTTTGCAATCATGCTTACTGTAGCTTGTGCTAAACAATGTTTCTGTCAGCCTGTTGACTGTAAGTTCAATTTTGCAATGTGAATAGGTAGTGTTCTATGCATCCTATGACCATGTTCTTGCCATGAGTAGTGGAACAAACATGTCTTCTAGCTGTTGGTTGTATTCAAATGCCAAGATATGCTATGAGATGAGTTGCACAAGCTTGCAAACATGCCTACTTAATGCTATTTCTGCCATGTCTAGTAAATTCCACTGTCTGAAAACCTGTTATCATTTGCAATCTTGCCATGATGTTTCAGACATGTTCTGGTGGTATTTAGCAGTAGCTTAGTGATCATGTCTTGTAGTGCTTGATGTTTACATGCTTTCCATGCCCTTTGATGCCATGAAATGTTCTTGTAGAATATACTTTTCTTGTTTCAAAGTATGCCTCATGAATCTGTTTTCAGCCTTACTCTGTTTTCAGCCGTTGATCTAGAGGTTATATGGAGATTCTTAGTAATCATGTTTTGCCATGTTTAACCTGTACCTGAAGTCAATGCTTTTGTTTTCTAGGATCTTGCACCGTAGAATCATTGTTTCATGCCTCCAACATGTCAACATGTTATTTCTGCTCAGATGTATGCCCTGTTTTTCACCAAGTCATAATCTGTGTTGTTAAGTCGCTTGTTGCATTGATTATATTGGTTTAATCTTGATGCCTATGAACTTGAACCTTAATGATATTTGAAGTATGTTACCTGTACTTTAAGCACATGTCAAGTTTGTGTCCATATGTTTCCTATAGCATGTTGTTAGCTTGATTGCAAAGTGCTTAGTTGCTGTTTTGGGCAGATTGTGTTTGAAACTTGTATTGAGTGTATGTGTTCAACCGTGGCTCCGTTTGGTGCATGCTCTACATTAAACTTGCTTGGTTTTGCATTTAGTTTCATCATGCCATGTTGCGTCCATGTTTTGGAGTGCTTGTGATTGTGTTTCGCTTGCTTTTGCACCAATGTCATGTTTAACTTGTTTTGCTCATATCTTCTAGGTCGTAGCTCCGAATTAAATGAACTTTATATGTAACTTGATTAGAAAAGTGCGTAGATCATCTTGGTGCACTTTAACTTGATGTTTAACAACTTTAACTTAATGTTTTGTTCAGAACAGTACAAATTTTGAAATTTGCATATGGGGAGTTTCCAGAAGTGTTATGTGTTGTTTTCGGCCTCATTTAAACTTGTTTTGTTGTGGTGTTCTTGTATGCATCATCTCTTGCCATGCATAGCATCATGTAGGCTTGTCATGCATGATACTTGGATGAGCATCATGCCATGTTATGTGTTGTGTGTTTACCATGTCGTATTCTTCTTTCCGGTTGTGCTTCTTCTCGGTAGTTCCTGTTTCGTTGCAATCGTGAGGATTCGTTCGACTACGCTTGGTCCGTCTACGCCCATTCATCTTCTTCATGGACTCGTTCTTCTTCCTAGCGGGATTTCAGGCAAGATGACCGTTACCCTGGATCTCACTACTATCTTTGCTTTGCTAGTTGTCTCGATGCTATCGCTATGTCGCGCTACCTACCACTTGTTTATCAAGCCTCCCAAATTGCCACGATAGCCTCTAACCTTTTCCACCATCCTAGCAAACCGTTGTTTGGCTATGTTACCGCTTTGCTCAGCCCCTCTTATAGCGTTGCTAGTTGCAGGTGCAGTTGTAGGTTGTTCCATGTTGGGACATGGATATCATGGGATATCACAATATCTCTTATTTAATTAATGCATCTATATACTTGGTAAAGGGTGGAATGCTCGGCCTTTCGCCTGGTGTTTTGTTCCACTCTTGCCGCCCTAGTTTCTGTCATACCGGTGTTATGTTCCTAGATTTTGCGTCCCTAACATGGTGAGGGTTTATGGGCCCCTCTAGACAGTTCGCTTTGAATAAAACTCTTCCAGCAAGGCCCAACATTGGATTTCCATTTGCCTAATAACAACTAAAACTTGCATAGGGACTTTCTGGACCCCGAGGACTTAATCAATCCCCGGGCTAGTGCTCCTGATGAGTGTTGGTCCAAACTAGAGCACTGTGTGGGGCCGCTCCAGGGCAACCTGGGTTATTTTGGCACCTGTACGGTCGCTCATCCGGTCGTGGCCTGAGACGAGATACGCGCGGCTACTATCAGGATGTCGGCACACCGGGTGGTCTTGCTGGACTTGTTTTACCGTTGTCAAAATGTCTTGTGCACCAGGATTCTGAGCCTGATCGGAGGGTCCCGAGATGGAGGATTGTCTCCGCGGATCGTGAGCTTCTCATGGGCTAAGTTGGGACAGCCCTGCATGGTTTAAACTTTCGAGAGCCATGCCCGCGGTTATGTGGCAGATGGGAATTTTTAATATCCTGACAGTGCCAGTGGCGGCAGCACTACGCCCCCGCTGCTGCGGGGCGACCACCTTGATGTGGTGCGGTGAAGGCGCTCGAGGGCCAGCGGCTCCGTCGGGCGCAGCGGCTTGGTCGACCCATCCCGGGGGAGGTGCATGCGTTGTGGCCTTACCTGTGGTGGGTGCGGCTGGAGGGCGGCGATTAGCCCCGGTCCGAGCGGCATTGCTGTGGATGTGCCCGTCGATGGGAGAGAGGTGCACAGATGGTGTAACCCCCTCACCCGTACCTTGGGGAGCGTGGCGTCGAGGTGTTGCTGATGCTGCTCTCCCCTGGTGTCTCCTGCTCCCGTGTCGGCCGCAGGGGAAGTGGTGACGGTGCCGCCTCCTCCGACCACATCCCCAGCAGCGTCCGTGTACTCACGTTCCTCCGCACCCCCTGCAGCGTCAGAGGCCGCGGGCGGCGGAGCCTTCGAGGTGGATGGATGCACCAAAGAAGCGAGTTTCTTCTTGGGCGCCATTGTCGATGGCGTCGTCGAAGATGAAGATGGCGATGAAGATGACACGTTGCACACGCCCTCAGGTTCGCGCAAGCGAGCCCCCTACCTGCCGCACCAAAGATGTCGCGGGAAACCACGGCCACCTATGGGACCAGGAGGCCCCTTGCTGGTTCGGCAGGGGGACGTCGCATTGCACAAAGAGCAAACGAGCGTGGGGCAGCACGGCAGAGATCACGCGGGCAGTTTGACCCAGGTTCGGGCTGCCGCGAGGCGTAAAACCCTACTCCTGCTTTGGTGGATTGACAGTGGAACGGTGGTGGTGGAGCGTAGTACACTTGCCCGGCAGGGGTTGCCTCAGGACGGCAGCGACAACGCGCGTACGGGGGTGTGAGTTATCCAACCTTCTAACCCTTTCTACGGTTGCCATGGGCCTCCTTTTATAGATCAAGGGGTCACCACAATGGCAAAGTAGTCATTATGCACTGATATGATAGCAACAGTGCTATCATACCTAACTCTGCGGCCTGACAGTGGCACATTAAATGCACCACTCAATGTCACATCACTGGTTGCCCGGCAAGGCTTGCCGGGCTATTTTGCCAGCTCTGCGCCTATTCGCTTGACACATCGCAGGACGGGTGTCACCTATGGGTTTTTCCTGTAGGGGGAGGCCGCCATGTGGTGAATGGCTGCCACTTGGTCACTCTGCGGCTTAACACATCATTGATCATCGACGTGGGTCGTGGTGGAGTCGTTGGTGAGGTGGTTCTGCCTCCGTGAGTCCCAGCAGGCCCTGCCGGGACGCCTTTGTTGTCTTCTTCTGGAGGTGGCCTCGCCTCTTGCCGGGCTTGCCTGCCTGACAAAGGAGGCCTTTCTCTTGGTGATATCTTGCTTCTCTGGCTTGGTCTTGGTCTCTTTGATCTGCTTGTTGGTCCTTCGAATATATTGGTTTCTTGGACTCTGAATTGGGTTGGTGCTCCAATCTTGATCCCGTGCCTGCGCACAGTCAGGGCAACAGACCCAGGGTTTGTTGGACCGACACCTGGGCTCCAGTTTGGGGTTGGTGCTGCCAAATCGTGGTGCCGGCACTTGGGAAGTGAGTCTGGTCCGTGCTTGGAGGGGATGCTGTGGACAAGCCGCCCGTGTCGTGGGAGATATCAAGCTTCCCCGTTGTGGGGAAAAGCTTGTCCCTTCTGCCACGGTTGGCTGCCCATCGGGCAGTGCGGTGTTCAGCTCCGGGCTACCGCTGCTTGTTGGCTTGGCGACCAGGTCCTCGGTGTCTTCGGCGCTTGCCCGGGAGGCAGGCCTGGGGATCTTTAGTAATCCTAGCACTGCCCCTTCCGGAGGCCCTAGGGCTGATGTCGACGAGAGGCGTGCCTTCCTGCCCGCCGAGGTGGGGAGCGGTGCGCCTCGAGCCCCCTGGTCGTCTTGGTCGCTTGCCGTCTCTTCAGGGGAGGTGCTGGACCATGAGGTCGGCACTTCCCTGGAGCGGTGTTGATGAAGATGAAGCCAATGAAGATGGAGAAGGTGGGAGGCAGGCCGTCCAGTCGGAGTACGATTGCATCGACGCGTTCATCTCGTACTAGCGACCTGCTGCCTCGTCTTTCTGTCTTCCCCCTCCCTTCCACAGCACCATCATCACCGTTTTCTGGGTGACCGGGGAAGGGATCACCCTCCTGGCGATTTCGCTTCCTCCAGTGGTCTCCCAGCTAGGCCCTAACGTCCTTCTCTGCTGGTGCCTGTGCTGGAGCCTTTTGACTGATCCTGGAAGTGGTGACCAGGTGGCCGTAGAGGTGCTCCTTCTGTCTTCCTCCTTCGCAGCCTCGCCACTCTCGATCTTGTCAGGCTGTGTTTGGCAGGCCCTGAAGGGGATCGGGGTGGCGTTGTGCCAGTGTGTCTCATGTCTTTTTCTCTTCCCACCGCACTACCCAGGACATGAGGGACAGGGAGAGGAGTTTACGGGGCACTTATCTTTTTTCAATCTTAAATCTGTAGGCACTTGCCAAATTTTAGTTCAAATAATGTAATCTCTCGAGTCCATGTCATTGTTCTGTAAGGTTCGTACTTGTATGATCAACATATTAATGGAAAAGATGAACCTTGCGGGGAACCCGTGCATGTATATGTCCATGCAGAGGTGGAATGCCTCTTTACTTTAAATAAACAAGTTTTCCCCGATAGGCTATCCTGCCGGCACCCTTTTTATTTTGTTGCTGGATAACTTAGCCTACCGGGCATAAAGGGACCAGGCCCCCGCCAATCTCTTTTCACCAAAGTCCACTGCGACAATCCTGGATGAGTAAATGTTCAAGTCCAGAGATGAGAGCACCTAAGTTTCAAAGAGCGGCGAGGTTTTCTTATGCACAAGTTTTTAGCTTACATAACACTTATGGACAAGAGGTAGAACTTATCTATTTGGCTTGCTGGAGGTCGCAGTGCTGGTTCATCTTCCAACTCCCGGTAGAGGTCAAGCTCACGGCAGGAACCTGCAGCTTTATGCATATGGGAATGATGCAAGATGCGACCTCATCTATATGCATATGCAATGCTCATGGAATGGTGATGCAGAGCTATTGAAATGCTTATGCATGCATGCCACTCTGTCGAGGGCTCCCCAGCGCTCCGTTTATTTCTCTGTTGCTCAGGGTCTGCGCCTGGCTTTGTACAAGGGGTTACACGCAACTTGAGGCAAGGCTTGTACAAAAGGGTGGTTGTCGGGCAGGGCCCGACAGCCACGCCTTACGGGTAGAACTTGCGGAGATGCTCAATATTCCATGAGTTTTGCAATTGAATGCCATCTCCTGTCTCTAGACGGACTGCACCAGGTCTGGTGACTCGAACTACCCTGTAAGGGCCTTCCCACATCGGCGTCAACTTGTTTGTACCCTTGGTGGACTGAACACGCCTAAGGACAAGGTCGCCTTCCTCAAAACACCGGGCAAGAACCCTGCGGCTGTGATAGCGACACAGGGCTTGCTGATACCGTGCAGCACGGGTAGTAGCCCGGAGACAGTTCTCCTCGAATAGCACAACGTCGTCACACCGGTGCTGATCTTGCACTACTTCATCTTAGGCAAGCACTCGAGGCTACCCGTAAATGAGTTTCGTGGGGATAACTGCTTCTTCCCATAGACTAGGGAGAAGGGAGTCTATCCAGTAGGTCGATTTGCTGTCGTTCTGAGGGACCAGAGAACTACGGGCAGCTCATCGATCCACCGCCTACCGTGCTTTTGCACCGTATCAAAGGTTCTTGTCTTGAGTCCTCGCAGCACTTCAGCGTTCGCCCTCTCAGCCTGCCCATTGCTTTTGGGATGTGCAACGGAGGTAAATGAGACCTTGCTTCCGAGGGCATGAACATATTGCATGAAGGTGCAGCTCGTGAACTGGGTGCCATTGTCAGTAATGATCCTTGCTGGGACTCCAAAATGGCACACAAATTCTTTGAAGAACTTGATAGCGGACTGAGCAGTCACCTTTCTCACGGCAGCTACTTCCGGCCACTTTGTAAACTTGTCGATAGCAACGAACAAGAATTTGAAGCCCCGGTAGCTTGGGGGAAAGGGCCGAGGATATCAAGCCCCTAGACCGAAAATGGCCATGACAAAGGGATTGTCTGAAGAGCTTGTGTAGACAGGTGGATGTCTTTGGAATGGAACTGGCGTGCTTCACATTTGGTGACTAGCTCAACCGCATCTTGGAGGGTTGTGGGCCAATAGAATCCTTGCCGGAATGCTTTCCCAATTAATGCCCTTGATCCAATGTGGGAGCCGCCCATGCCTTTATGTATCTGAGCCAGCAGTTCCTTTCCTTCTTCCCTACAGATGCACTTCAATTTCACACCGTTGGGCCTCCTTCTCTATAGAGTGTCATTGACAAACTGATACATACTAGCCCTCTGGGCTACTCTTTCAGCTTCATCTTGGTCATCGAGAAGTTCTCCGGTTTGGAGGCAATGGACTATGTGCATTGCCCAAGTTGGAGCTTGAGGCTCTGCAACAAGGACTAGCAGCACCTCCTCAATTGCGGGGGCACGTTCCTTGTTGGTGGGGACCATAGGTCCGCCTAAAGGGTGCGGTCCGGCAAGTGATGAGGACGTGTTTCCGGCAGGGTCCCTACCAGTAGCGGAAGGCTCTACCGGGAGAGGCTTACCGGAGTCCATCTTTCCCCTTTTTCGGTCCATTGTTGCTGGGGATACGGAGGGTTGAGTAAGATGGAGAACAAAAGTTCCTGATTCCACAGGAAGCTTCTGCGCAGCACACTTTGACAGATGATCAGCTATGCTATTTTTCGCACGGGGTATGTGCTCTATTTGTAATCCGTCATAGCGCTCCTCCAATCTTCTCACTTCCTCAATGTATGCCTCCATCTAGGGGTGGGCACTTTGACACCGAAAACCAAAAAACCAAACCAAACCAAACCGTATTAATCGATTTGACGGTTTATTTGTAGTTTGGTTTTATGGTTCGGTGTCACAGTTGGATGCTATTCAGTGTTTGGGGTTGCATTCGGTTTGCATCACTAGAAAACCATATTCATCGAAGAAACCAAAGTGAAGTGCAACAGTTAATAGCTCAGTAGGCTGATTGGCCTAATCCAATTGCTGGTCCACGCTTGTAGTATTTTTATATTTAATTAAATATATGGTTGTGGTGGACACCTGGCCGGCCACACACAGTCACACGTACATCGTTGGCTTCTCGTAAGTTCTAATCTCTCAGTACATGCTAAAAAAATCTAGTAACTCAATATAAGTAGTACATAACACCATTCATGCTAGTGATTACCTTAATCTGTTTGGAATATTTTACTATTATTTTTGCATGCAACAATAGTCAAGGGCTAGTGAATCCTTCCAGCAAGTAGCTATAGGATTTCGGTCATGGATCTTCTAGTATATCTATGTGTGCCTCATGAAACTAGATATTTTGTGCACTATGTACAGTGTTTACCTCACTGAAGAGTCATGACACATAGATTGATGGGTGCATGTAGTTCGGTTTTCTGGTTAACCGAACAAACAGAACCGATATATTTTGGTTAATATGGTTCGGTGTTTAAATTTGTGTGATTATTTCGGTGGTCATTTTTGTAAAACCAAAATAAAAAAAACAAATAAACCGAACCGTATTAACCACATAAACCGAATGCCCAGCCCTACCTCCATCAATGGACTATGGTAATCCTTGTTGAATTGTCTCACCACAAGCTGTGAATCTCCTCGAATGATCAGCTTCTTGATTCACAATTCTGCGGCAATCCTAAGCCCGGCAAGGAGCCCTTCATACTCTGTTGTATTGTTGGCCGCCTCTTCCCGGGCAAAGTGCATCTAGACAACGTACTTCAAGTGCTCCCCGGAGGGGGCCATGAGAAGCATGCCAGCCCCTGCACCTTGTAGGGAAAAGGCACCATCGAAATACATGATCCATTTCTGGGGCGGCTCCTTGCCGGGGATGACTGTTTTTGGTACATCTTCATCAGGGGTTGGCATCCATTCTGCAATAAACTCTGCCAATGCCCTACTCTGGATTGTTGATGTACTCTCAAACTTCAGGCCAAAGCTGGGTAACTCCAAAGCCCATTCCACTATTCTCCCAGTAGCCTCAGGGTTTCGGAGTATCCTTTGCAACGGGAAGCGAGTGACAACCGTGATCTCATGGGCTTGGAAGTAGTGGCACAGTTTCCTTGAGGCCATAATGAGACCGAAGATCAATTTTTGCACACCAAAGTACCTTGATCTAGCCCCCTGCAGCAGGGAGCTGATGAAATACACTGGGCGCTGCACCACTTTCTTCTTTGCCGTGTCCTGGAGGTTGCCATCGCTACAGTGGTCATTTCTGTCCTGATCCTTATCTGATTATGCCGGACCTTGCTCACTTTATGCTTCTTCCTCTTCCCGCTGCGCTACTAAGGCTGCACTAACCACTTGATTGGTTGCCGCCAAGTATTTCAGCAAAGGCTCTTGTGGTTTGGGGGCAACCAATGTGGGCACAGAGGACATGTAGGCCTTCAATTCTTGCAAAGCCGCATCTGCTTCTGGGGTCCAATTCATGGGTCCTGCCTTCTTCAGGATTTTGATGAATGGTAGGGCGTGCTCGGCAGATTTGGAAATGAATCTGCTTAGCACGGGAACACACCCTATCAGACGCCTCATATCCTTAACTGTCCTTGGCGCCTGGATCTGCTTGATAGCTTTGATCTTGTCGGGGTTGGCTTCGATCCCCCGATGGGACACAAAGAACCCAAGTAGCATGCCGGAGGGAACGCCAAACACATACTTCTCCGGGTTAAGCTTCAAATTGATCTTGCGCAGATTAGCAAACTTCTCCTCCAAGTCCTGGATGAGGGTTGCTCTGTCCTTGGTCTTGACCACAATATCATCCATATAATCTTCAATGTTTCAGTGCAGCTATGGCTGAAAACCAATCTGGACTGCCCTTGCAAAAGTAGACCCAGCACTCTTTAATCCGAACGGCATGCGGATAAAACAGTACGTACCACATGGGGTGATGAACGAGGTCTTCTCTTCGTATTCCTTGGACATGAAGATTTGATGATATCCAGAGTATGCATCCAGAAAGGAGAGCAAATCGAAACCTGAAGTGGAATCCACAATCTGATCGATGCACGACAAGGGAAATGGGTCCTTCGGGCAAGCCTTGTTGAGATCTCTGAAATCTCTGCAAAGCCTCCATTTCATGTTAGCCTTGCGAACAACCACTGGGTTTGCTAACCATGTTGGATGTAGCACTCCTCTGACCAAACCAGCTGCGTCAAGCTTCTTAATCTCCTCTGCAATAAACTGCTGCCTCTCCAAGGCCTGCTTCCAGACTTTCTGCTTCACAGGTTGGGAGTGTGGGCAGACAACAAGGTGGTGCTCGATTACATACCTGGGAACACCAGGGATATCAGATGGTTGCCAGGCAAACACATCGATATTCACCCGCAGGATGGCAACGAGCGTGCTTTCCTATTTGTCATCAAGGGTGGCGATGATAGTGAAGGTACCATCAACGCCATCCAGCACTGCCGGGACCTTCTTCACTTGTGGTGTTGTAACCTTGGATCTCTTGCTGTTGGAACTCTCCAGCAAGTTATCAACAGGCGCAGCACACTCCGGAGAGGTGCGCTTCCCGAATTCCTTGCTAGCGGCCCTGCTATCCTTCTTATTTCCACTGATCTCCTTGGTGGGAACTACCGCTGCCTCTGCCGCGACCGCGTCCCGGTACATCTTATCCACGCAAATCATTGTGTCCTTCTCATCTGACGGGATGGAAATGACTCCCACCGGCCCAGGCATCTTCAAGGTGTTGTAGGCATAGTGGGATGCTGCCATGATGTCAGGACCCCGATCCTAAGTCACACCGATCTAGCATGTAACACATCATATCACTTTGCGGCCTCACGCATGGTATTCCCATGGGTGCCACCTTGGGGGGGGGGGGGGGGGGGGGGGGGGGGGGGGGGGGGGGGGGGGGGGGGGGGGGGGGGGGGGGGGGGGGGGGGGGGGGGGGGGGGGGGGGGGGGGGGGGGGGGGGGGGGGGGGGGGGGGGGGGGGGGGGGGGGGGGGGGGGGGGGGGGGGGGGGGGGGGGGGGGGGGGGGGGGGGGGGGGGGGGGGGGGGGGGGGGGGGGGGGGGGGGGGGGGGGGGGGGGGGGGGGGGGGGGGGGGGGGGGGGGGGGGGGGGGGGGGGGGGGGGGGGGGGGGGGGGGGGGGGGGGGGGGGGGGGGGGGGGGGGGGGGGGGGGGGGGGGGGGGGGGGGGGGGGGGGGGGGGGGGGGGGGGGGGGGGGGGGGGGGGGGGGGGGGGGGGGGGGGGGGGGGGGGGGGGGGGGGGGGGGGGGGGGGGGGGGGGGGGGGGGGGGGGGGGGGGGGGGGGGGGGGGGGGGGGGGGGGGGGGGGGGGGGGGGGGGGGGGGGGGGGGGGGGGGGGGGGGGGGGGGGGGGGGGGGGGGGGGGGGGGGGGGGGGGGGGGGGGGGGGGGGGGGGGGGGGGGGGGGGGGGGGGGGGGGGGGGGGGGGGGGGGGGGGGGGGGGGGGGGGAATTACTAGAGCTCGCGCACGTCAATTAAATTATCATGTACTTTCATTTCTTGGTAATGATTCTAATGTTCATGAGAATATGATGCTGCCTAAATTGGATACGTTTGTTTTGCTTACAAATGAAGGGCCTAGCATGGACAAGAGGGATGATCACTTGAGCAAGATCAAGCATGGAGATGAGGGCATGCACAAGGGAAACAAGACTGGAGTTTCAAGTGATGATTTCAGGACTTTGAAGCCACCATAATGAGTGTATGAAGGCTTGGACGAAATATACAAGATGCCACTTCCTAAATTTTGCCCAGAGGCTATTATAGGTGTTGCGTCGGCTTATTATTGGGCCAGGCCCATGTAATTTCGAAATACTAGAGTATAGGATGTTTTTAGAGTCCGTATGTGTGGGGAAACAAGAGATAGGGTTGGTTTCGGACCCCTCCCCCAAGGGCCATGAAATTCCCCCTTCTTCCTCCATATATACAGCCCTTAGGGCGTCGTTTAGACTTTGGGTTTTGTTTAGATTAAAAGTTCGCCATAGATGCAACTTCACGTACTTAGTTTGTGTTCAATGACCAGACCAAGGCGTCACAGAACCCCACTTGATCAATAAAGCTTTCCTCTTTTATTTGCAATATCCAGATTGCAATTTCAGTTTCTTGCTTGTTCTTCGTATGCTTGCAGGAAGTAGACCCTCGTGGTCAGGTTCATCGTGCTCCGGCGTGGTTAATAACCTCTCGGAGTTGGCTTAGCGATTGCTAAGGCGCGATGTCCTCGCACGTTCATAGTCGGATCGTCAAAGTCAATCCACCATAAACGATAGCCACCATCTCAACAAAAGATGAGACACCTTTGCCTTTATCAAGTGGTATCAGATTTCCAGGTTGCTCGGTGAAATTTTACAGTTTTTTGTAGTTTAGATCGAGTCTGCTCTTCATACCTACAGTCCACGAAAAAGCCAAAAAAAATTAGGGTTAGTTCATCATATCCGAACCAATCTAAGCCTTTGCATAGTCTTGTTAGGGTGTTGCATTGTTGAATTTGCGGTTGCATCGTCGTGTCTAGTTGCTGGTCTTAGTGTCTAGTCCTTTAGAGTTTCAAGTTCTGTTCACAAGTTGTCATGACGCCGCCGCACCATCGTCATCACCACTGCCATATACCACCATCATCATCACCTCTGCCATATACCACCATCATCGTCACCGCTGACATATACCACCATCGTCATCACCGCTGCCATATACCACCATCGTCATCACCGCTGCCATATACCACATATCCACCGCCATCACGATAATCCGAGTCCACCTCCATCACAGATTCGCCACCAGTCTGTGTTCCACCGCCCTACATATATCCGCCACCAGTCCGAGTTTCCACCAGATTCATCTCCGCCACCAGTCCTAGTCCGGGTCCAGTATTTGTTCCTTTGTTTTCGATTTCCAGATCACGCCATACTCCGAGTCGTGACCAAGTCGGACTCCCCAACTTTCGTGCTACCCGTAGTAGAAAAATAGTTCTGGTTTAAAAAAAACTAAGTCTGGAAAATTCCGGCTAGGCAGTTTTTAGACCATTTATAGACTTTTTCAAAAAAGAATTGTTGCGGAGCAAAAAAGAGAGGAAAAAAGTGAAAAAAAGTGAAAAAAAAAGATCCAGAGTGTGCTCCTCCCTAGTTTACGTGTAGCGCTGTGATTTTGTTAGTGTTCTAGGCTCGCGTCTCTAGCACGGTCTAGCCTAGGACCAGCACAGTAGGGGGGGGGGGGGGGGGGGGGGGGGGGGGGGGGGGGGGGGGGGGGGGGGGGGGGGGGGGGGGGGGGGGGGGGGGGGGGGGGGGGGGGGGGGGGGGGGGGGGGGGGGGGGGGGGGGGGGGGGGGGGGGGGGGGGGGGGGGGGGGGGGGGGGGGGGGGGGGGGGGGGGGGGGGGGGGGGGGGGGGGGGGGGGGGGGGGGGGGGGGGGGGGGGGGGGGGGGGGGGGGGGGGGGGGGGGGGGGGGGGGGGGGGGGGGGGGGGGGGGGGGGGGGGGGGGGGGGGGGGGGGGGGGGGGGGGGGGGGGGGGGGGGGGGGGGGGGGGGGGGGGGGGGGGGGGGGGGGGGGGGGGGGGGGGGGGGGGGGGGGGGGGGGGGGGGTCCACTAGCATCACATTCAAGCTCAAAAGTCTTATTAAAATCAGGAAGTTGGATTAAAGGAGCATGTGTCAACTTATCTTTCAATATCGTGATGGCTTCTTCTTGCGCGGTACCCCAAACAAAAGGCACATCCTTCTTTGTAAGCTCGTTGAGAGGTGCAGCAATGGTGCTGAAATCTCTCACAAACGCCTATGGAAACCAGCGAGACCAAGGAAACTCCTCACTTGTGTGACCGTTTTGGGCTGCGGCCAACTCTCAATAGCTTCAATCTTGGCTTTATCAACTTCAATTCCTGTGGAGTAACAACATAGCCAAGAAAATATACTCAGTCGTTGCAAAAGGTGCACTTTCCAAGGATACCAAACAAACGTGCATCACATAGAGCAATAAAACAGCACGTAAATGTTCCAAATGTTCCTCCAAAGATTTGCTATAAATCAATATGTCATCAAAGTAAACTACCACAAATCGTCCAATGAAAGCACATAAAACTTTGTTCATTAATCTCATGAAAGTACTAGGTGCATTAGTTAACCCAAAAGGCATGACTAACCACTCATATAATCCAAACTTAGTTTTAAATGTTGTTTTCCATTCATCTCCCAATTTCATACAAATTTGATGGTATCCACTACACAAATCAACTTTGGAGAATATTGTAGAGCCACTCAATTCATCAAGCATATCATCTAGCCTAGGAATAGGATGATGATAACAAATAGTAATATTATTAATGCCTCTACAATCAACGCACATACGCGATGTACCATCCTTTTTCGGCACTAAAATGATAGGAACATCACAAGGACTATGGGATTCACGTATATAACCTTTGTTGAGTAGTTCTTGTACTTGACGCATAGTATCCTTCGTCTCCTCTGGATTGGTACGGTATGGTGCATGGCTGGGTAATCATGCATCGAGAATTAAGTCAATTTGATGCTCAATCCCTCGAATAGGTGGTAATCCCGGTGGCACGTCTTGTGGAAAGACGTCAGCGAACTCCTGCAAAATGTTAGTGACAGCAGGGGGCAAAGAGGAAGTCACGTCCTCGAATGAAAATAATGCCTCTTTGCACACAAAAGCATAGCAAACAGATTTGCTAAAATCTAGATCATCAATATCAGATTTGGTGGCAAGTAAACCACAATTTCAAAAGGGCACATCTTAGTAGTAGAATGCAATGAACGATTGTAAGCAAATTCAATATGAGGCAAGCATTCTTCCCACATTTTCTTATTATTCTTCAAAACAACCCTAAGCATAGTAGACAATGTTCTATTGACTGCTTCAGTTTGTCCATCAGTTTGGGGTGACAAGTAGTACTAAAAAGCAGTTTACTCCCCAACTTAGCCCATAAACATCTCCAAAAGTGGCTAAGAAATTTAGTATCACGATCTGAAAGAATAGTATTTGGCACACCATGCAAGCGAATAAAGTCCATAGATATATGCTATCCCTCCCCTTCTTTGTTCGAGGTAAACCTAAAACAAAGTCCATAGATATATCCTCCCAAGGAACACTAGGTACAGGCAAAGGCATATATAAACCATGAGGATTGAGTCGTGACTTAGCTTTTTGACATGTAGTGCAGCGAGCAACAAAACGCTCAACATCCCATCTCATCTTTGGCCAAAAGAAATGTGTAGCAAGTATATCCTCCATCTTCTTGATGCCAAAGTGTCCCACTAATGCTCCTCCATGCGCCTCTTGCAACAACAAAAGACTAACGGAGCTAGCTGGAATGCATAGCTTGTGAGAACGAAACACAAATCCATCGTTAAGAACGAACTTGTTCCAAGTTCTCCCTTCCTTACAATTCTGCAATACATCTTTAAATTCAGCATCATGCACATATTGATCTTTGATGGTCTCCAAACCAAATATTTTAAAGTCAAGTTGTGAAAGCATAGGATAATCACGAGACAATGCATCAACAATAACATTTTCTTTACCCTTCTTGTGTTTAATGACATAAGGGAAAGTCTCAATGAATTCAACCCATTTAGCATTTTTACAGTTCAGTTTTGCTTGACTTTTAATGTGTTTCAAAGATTCATGATCAGAATATATAACAAATTCCTTGGGCCATAAATAATGTTGCCATGTTTCTAAGGTCCGAACAAGAGCATATAATTCTTTATCATAAGTAGAATAGTTCAGACTAGGCCCTCAATTTTTCAAAAAAGTATGCAACAGGTTTGCCATCTTGTAATAACACACC
>JAAAWM010010697.1:0-48207 GCA_036873465.1 Thinopyrum obtusiflorum
GCGCGTTCAACGCGGGTCATGGGGAAGCGCAGTGGATGAACAGTTACTGCGGTAAAATCTGCCCCACCTGCCCGCGCACCGTTCTGGGCCCAGCCCAACAACGCGTCGCGCATATGTGTGGCCCAGGCCCGGGGGCTCCTGTCGGTGTACAAAAGTAGGGGCTCTCCTTTTGACCCGTTTACTTGTGCACGGGCTGTCAGAGCCGCGCGCCACGGCCACACTTAACAGGGCAGAGGAGGGAAGCCAGAGAGAAGCCGAAGCACAAGACCAACAAAACGACGCCAAGATCAGTGACACAAAGGGCAGAGGGCCAGAACAGGTTTCCCCCGACAAGGCCCTTGCCGGGGCGGCCTCGGCGGCCCCGGCAAGAACCTTGCCGGGGCAGCTCGCCCAACACCAGCGGAGCGCACCACCCTTGAGTCCACGGCTTCCAATGCAGTCAACCACGTTAGGACAAGGGCTCGGGAGGCACCTCCTTGGTGGCATGCAGATCTTTGTCAAGACCATAAATACACAAGATCAGATGAGGACCAGAAGACGATGACCCTCGGCGAGATCCTTGCCGAGGAAAGCCACAAGACCCCCGGCAAGATCCTTGCCGAGGACGACTATGGCGCCGCGGCAAGGCCCTTGCCAGGGCCCCGGCAAGACCCTTACCGAGGACATAGATGGGGCCACGGCCAGGCCCGCGCCTGCCAAGACTCCACCGCCGTCCCCAAGCAGCTGCTAGCGGGCAGGCACCTGCGTGGCGATGGGCGGCCTCTACACCAACCCAGCAAGCACCTGCGTGGTGGCATGCAGATCTTCATGAAGACCCTACCACCGCGCCACCTCAGCAGCCTGCCTGCCTACATGGCGTTGCATGCATCGCTGGCCTGGGTGCGTGTCGAAGCGAGGCGGAGCGGCGACGGATGGGACGGGCCTCGTTCCCACCCCCAATAAAGCTAAGGGACACCTAAGCGATGCATTAAATGCGTCTTGTCCTGTAATACGGGCGATAAGCTCGCAGCACTGTAGACCTTTCCACCTCCTGTGTGCCACTGTGGCAGCCCCTTTCGACTATAAAAGGAGGCCCATGGCATACTGGAGAGGGATTTGGCTCTTTGGAACTACGCAGCCACCGTAGCTAGTTCGAAAGCTCAAGAACACTGAATACATCCACCAAAGCAGGACTAGGGTATTACGCATCCTCGCGGCCCGAACCTGGGTAAACGATCTTTGTGCTGGCTCCTGGACCTGCTCTTCTCACAACCCCGGGTCCGCCGACCGTAGAAGGGATTCCAGTGATCCCATAGGTGTCGTTCCCACCGACAACTAAGTAACGAACGTTCGCTATCGAACGCTAACGAACGAAAACCGTTCACTACAGAACCCTAACTAACGAACGCTCACAAAATAAAATAACCTAAAATAATAAACCGGCTAAAATGAAAAAAAAAACCGAAGGGGGGGGGGGGGGGGGGGGGGGGGGGGGGGGGGGGGGGGGGGGGGGGGGGGGGGGGGGGGGGGGGGGGGGGGGGGGGGGGGGGGGGGGGGGGGGGGGGGGGGGGGGGGGGGGGGGGGGGGGGGGGGGGGGGGGGGGGGGGGGGGGGGGGGGGGGGGGGGGGGGGGGGGGGGGGGGGGGGGGGGGGGGGGGGGGGGGGGGGGGGGGGGGGGGGGGGGGGGGGGGGGGGGGGGGGGGGGGGGGGGGGGGGGGGGGGGGGGGGGGGGGGGGGGGGGGGGGGGGGGGGGGGGGGGGGGGGGGGGGGGGGGGGGGGGGGGGGGGGGGGGGGGGGGGGGGGGGGGGGGGGGGGGGGGGGGGGGGGGGGGGGGGGGGGGGGGGGGGGGGGGGGGGGGGGGGGGGGGGGGGGGGGGGGGGGGGGGGGGGGGGGGGGGGGGGGGGGGGGGGGGGGGGGGGGGGGGGGGGGGGGGGGGGGGGGGGGGGGGGGGGGGGGGGGGGGGGGGGGGGGGGGGGGGGGGGGGGGGGGGGGGGGGGGGGGGGGGGGGGGGGGGGGGGGGGGGGGGGGGGGGGGGGGGGGGGGGGGGGGGGGGGGGGGGGGGGGGGGGGGGGGGGGGGGGGGGGGGGGGGGGGGGGGGGGGGGGGGGGGGGGGGGGGGGGGGGGGGGGGGGGGGGGGGGGGGGGGGGGGGGGGGGGGGGGGGGGGGGGGGGGGGGGGGGGGGGGGGGGGGGGGGGGGGGGGGGGGGGGGGGGGGGGGGGGGGGGGGGGGGGGGGGGGGGGGGGGGGGGGGGGGGGGGGGGGGGGGGGGGGGGGGGGGGGGGGGGGGGGGGGGGGGGGGGGGGGGGGGGGGGGGGGGGGGGGGGGGGGGGGGGGGGGGGGGGGGGGGGGGGGGGGGGGGGGGGGGGGGGGGGGGGGGGGGGGGGGGGGGGGGGGGGGGGGGGGGGGGGGGGGCGGCGGCTTGGGCCGGCTGGCTGGGCTTCGGCCCAGTTGGCCCGGTCCGGAGAAGAAGTTTTTTTTTAACAAAATATTACAGAAAAATAAATAAAACCAAATAAACTAAAATATACTACAGGCATATAATATATCAAAATTTTCAGAAAAAGATTTCCTAGAGCATGAACATTTTTCTAGCGTCAAATAAAATCCACAGAAATTTAAATAAAGCAAAGAGTGCTACTAGTCTGATAAAATCCAATAAAAATCATTTTAAATATACCAAAATGATTTCAAATTTATTTCTCTCCAATTTTCTGATGTAGGGAATCATTTTACCCTATTTTCCATATATTTTATTTTTGGAGAAAAATAATTTGAAAAAAACATCCATATAACTCCAAATTGCAAATAATTTTCAAAGGGACTTTAAATTTGATTCTTTTAAACTTCCAACTCATATTTCATACGTTTTGAAGAAGTCATTTTATCTTCTCTCATGAAAATCATTGAGTTGCTTAAAGTTTCTGAATTGGAAAAGATTTCCAAATAAAATTCAAATCTTTTCAAAAACCCTTTTCATTTATTTAAATGGAAGAAGTCATGTCATCTTCTCTCTAGGGTTTTGTATTTGAAAATAATTTTAATTCATGGAGATCATAAATGCAAAAATGAAAGTTTGGGAATGTCCTTTTATTCCCTCTCATTTAACTTTCAAAAAGTTTCGAATTTCACTCAATTTCACACTAGCAACCACACCACAATCAAACAATCAATCAAATCTATTTATTTAATATAACATTCCAAAATTTAGAATTTTGGGATGTTACAAACCTACCACCCTTAAAATGAATCTCATCCTTGAGATTCGGAGAGGCTAGAAAGAAATAGGTTAGGTTCGGGGGTCTTCTCAAAGTCCATCGATCATCACAGGGGGTCTGGGGTGCTACCACCCTTAGAAACATTGTTACGGTTCCATCAAAACTCTTATAATCCATCCTTATTGTTTGATAGTGTCGGTCTTCTCAGATTCTCAGGAAAATTCCTTCTCTGGGCTCTTCCGGTAGTGGCATAACCTTTTCGTCAATTCCTGTGTCCTTTTCATCTTGGTACGGTCTTCCTGTGACTGGGTCTTCTTATCTGACGGGTCTAGCGCCAATACTAATCAACTAATCGATATCTCATGGTGGTCAACAATTTATGGTTTCTCCTGCAGGAAATGGGTCTGGGCTGAACCTCACCGTATGACCTACGGTTGGCAACAGCTGCCTTGTACAAGGGAAAATACTTATACCATTCTAAGGTTCAAACAAGGTTTTGATCGTCGTCTCTCTACTATGGGTAAGTCCCTCAGATTCACCATCCCATATAGTAAGGCGAATAATAAGAGTAAGTTGGTATGGTGATCAATCCATCCCACACCCAAATCATTACCTTGTATACGGTTTAGCGAATCTCGCATTCTAACACTCGGTCATCCTCACAAGCATTGCAGAATTTCTCTTGTCGACGAACCAAGTTTGGATAAATCCATGGATTCTGCAAGCCAAACAAACATCTATCATTCCTTCACAACTCTCAGGTTTTGCGTTACTGCTATAAGATCGTCTGTTGATAAAGGCATATCTTCTTCCAGGGTTTTTCCTTCAGCAAGAGTGTGCTTGCTTCTTGGCAGGTCCTGGGACCTGTGGGTTTATAGCCCATCTCATCACTTGTAAACCTTGAACTCATTATTGGGGCAACTTATCATTTATCCAACATCCAGCTTCCTAGTATTTTAAATCCATCCAATTATACTGTCTCCCTTCCTTCTACGGGTACCAAACTACTCATCATGGAGTTACAATTTCTCCACATTACCAACATTATACCTCCTTTATATCCAATAGTACTTCATCGCTTCATACTCTTGGGATACCCCACATATCGAGACGAAACTCATACTTATTTTGTCTGAAATCCACTCCGTGGAATATCATAATCCTTTCCAGAGGTCAAGTGTCCTCATAGGGTACTACCACCCTTGAAATGCACAAATTCATCCATAGACCATATTTCTCATATCCTCGAAAATGGTCAAAATCTTTCTTCATAGAGTAACAACTCATAAAATCCAAATTAGTACCAACGATGCTAACTTTATTGATTCTCAAATTACTACAATCTCCTACATTTCCATTACATGCCTCAACTCAACACCTCACTAATAAAAAAATGTCCCCACTGCTACTACTGTATTTCTCGTTGCAACTCAACTATTTATCACAAGTCTCCTTCTCCTTGGGACAATCTCTGGCAAAGTGCCCTGCTTCATTACAATGAAAACATATTACTTCTGACAAGTCTTGAGGTTTCCTTTTTGGGCAACTGCTGAAGTAGTGCCCCGACTCCTTGCACCTGAAACAGGTGATATGACTCAGGTCCTTCCTGGAATCCAATCTAATTCTCATCCTGGACTTTTCCGTTCCAATCAAGGCTTCTATTTCCTGTGGGTCATACTCTACTTCCTCTGTCGGGAATTCTACTAGATCCCCATTCATACAATTCTGGGAGATGTGTCCTTCTTCTCCACATGAATAGCATGACTTGGTGCAAGGTTTATTTGGTTCTTCTTTGGGTGTGTTCTCCACCTCTTCCTTCATCACAGGTTCTTCTAAAATTTCCATGAGGGCTCCTTTCGTTACTTCTTTCTTCTGTTGGACGGTTCTTTGAACCATGGGGTTAATGTGACACTGAGCAGGGTAGTGGGTAGTCCCTTCACACACAAAAAACAAGTAATCTGCCTAGTGGGCATTCTTCAGCTGGGTGACTTTCTTCACAATTAGGGCATTCATCCTTGTGTTCCTTATGGTTGTGTCCTATTTCTCCACAGAGCTTGCATGCACTAGGTTTCTTCATATCACTTCCATAAGGCTTCAATTTCTGGGACACAAACCGAGACTTTGGCAAAGTCAACTTAAATTCTTTCCAAGTGGTTACTCCTTTCCATCCATTGATGGGTTGGTACATCCTCCACCAAGTAACAGCACCTCTTTCAAAGCACTGAAGAGCATGATGGGTCATATCCTTTCTGACTATAGGGTTATTCTTCATGTGATCCTCCATGTTCTGAATCCATTGGTCCGTCTCCAATTGACTTATCAGTCCAGGTAACATGAGTTCATCTCCATTCATCCTCTATTGGGTCCATGGGTTTGGGGTGAGATAAGAGAGATAGAGAGGGATACACACAATGCAAACAATAGTTTTGAAAAGACAAATTTTATTTTGTGGCTGTCGGAAAAACATCAAAGAGAATGACAGCTCACAATCATCGCATCTAACGTAGGTATATAACAGGGGTTTGGTCTTCTAAAGGTCAATAAGTCTTCAAGGTCGTCAAACTCTTCAAGTCTTGTTCATGTCTCCGATGGCTTCTTCCGATCGTGCTTGTCCTTCTCAAATTCTTCTACCAGGCCATCTTTGTTGATGCGAAGTCTCTCGTGACATTCTTTAATATTCTGGAGTTGCGTTTCCAAACTTCTGGTTTTCAACATCCATGGCATGAACCATGGTACTACTATCTTTCAGTTCCTAACGAATCTCCGGTATCTCGAGGTTTTGCTCCTCCAGCTTGGCTACTTTCAGCTTCTGGGTCCCGAGCTCTTCATGAAATACTTCCTTATCAAATATGGCTTCCTGCAGGTCCACCCTAAACTTCTTGATGTAATACTCCAGATCCTGGTGATACACCAGCTAAGATTAAAACTTCATCTCTTGCTTGTAGGTGCTCCATTAGCCCTTTTGTCATCCAATCCTTCCGACGAAATGCATGCTTAACTCAGCACGGTGATAATAGCATAAGCGGGTGATGGATAGCCATGTTCATGCCCATGTCATTGCCATGAGCTATCATTCCATAGTTGATATCTCCTTCCTTAGGGTTCTCTTGACAAAAACCTTGAGTTCTAATGCTCCATGTTCCGGTCTTTCTCCGACACACCTTGATCTCGGGTATTGACAGCTTCAATCGTCTGACAATTCCATAAGGGTAGCTTTTCCTAGGTCATACCAATCCGGAAAATCTTCAGAGCCTTCAAATTCTCCTAGTCTTCGGAGTCTTCAACCGTTGTAGTTTCCATTATTATAATGCACGGTAAAATCCTCTTCATTCCAAAGTGGTCTTAGTTGTCCGATATCTTGTACTTCTTGAAGTGGTCTCATCCATCGATTCCTCATGTGGTTAAAAAGGGAAAGGGGTATGGTCTAACTAAAAGGGAAAATTTGACAAAACTAAGAAAAGAAGAGAGGTAAAAGATCTTTTTGAAAAGGAAGTTCTAGAGAAAATCTTTCCTATGGGCTTGCCAGTTTCTAGGGGTCACGTCCTACGGTCAACATGTGCTCTGATACAATCTTGTAGCGACCCGACCTCAGACGGTCAAGTCTCTGTGCTTAAGTGTCATCCCTGGATCGGTATGCTGACACACACAGTACTCGAGGATTTATAACAGAGGTAAATCACATGTATAAAGTAACGTAAATACTATTACCTCAATCCATATAGCGGAAGTAACAACAAGGTTGTGGATTCCCATCAACACCAACGGCAAAGTTGAGTGTAGAAATCGTAACCCTAACGTATCACTTACTCATCGTAAGAAGTCCTGCAACATGAGACGTTGCAGCCACAAAGGGTCAGTACATTGAATGTACTGGCAAATTCACACCATAGGATAATGATGAATAATAGCTATCACTACATGCATATTTGGCTGGTGGAAAGCTCTAAGTTTATTTTTGCATAAAGCCAATTTTTTCCTACAACAAAGGAATATATTTTATTTAACTACAAAGTTTGTTGAAAAACATTGAGAATGGTAACCCCATCTCAATCCTAAATTAAAAGTTAACAACCCGACAAATTAATTAAGAGTGCTGAGATCAACATGATAATCCAAGAACCAGATACTCAAGATGTCCATAACCGGGGACACGGCTAACCATGATTAGTTTGTACACTCTGCAGAGGTTTGCGCACTTTTCCCCACAAGACTCGATCTCATCCGTTGGATTTCTCGCACTACATGGTGTTTGAGAAACGGATGACCGAGACACAGTCTTTTGGAAACATTAACTCTTTACTCTGGGTAGACAGTACCAACCTACATCCCCTACATCTGCTAGTCTACCACTGAAAGAGGTCATGCAACATACTCAACTATGCTAGAGCCCATAATAGCTTGTGGCTGCACACGGAGGTTTCTAGCATGAATAATCTTATGATCCCTTTGAGCCTGGGTGGCGAACCAAAAGACAACACTGGTATATCCCCAGGTGCCTACAACCAATCCACCCAGATGTGTATTTAAGTAGCCACCTTAAGTTAACCATCAATTAACAATCTCACATCTGTCATGGATCACTCAAACCAAACCACGTCTACGAGCATAGCATAGCAATATAAGCATAACGTAGAAGTAACTCCCAAGTTTGAATGCAGGACAATAGGTTCCTATCTCATCAACTACTTCCCAATACCCTCATGTTATCAATACCTACTCATGCAATGTTTGAGGGTTGAAACTAATGCATAAAAACTAGGTATGAAAGATATGATGAAAGTGTGAACTTGCCTCGTACTATTGATGTAGAAGATTCACACTCATAACTCCTGATAGTTCTACTCATCACACTCTGTTTCAATCTATCGTGAGCAAGCAATAGCAATCACACATAAGCAATCACTCCAAAGATCGGAAAGAACGAAGAAAACAATTCAAAAAACTTCAAAACCAAGCAAATAACTTTGCAACATAAAACAATTTCTAACAGTACCAAAATTAAGTGAATTTGGCCTTATCAGAAAGTTTAGGTCAAGAGCTTCGATTTGCAAAAAGAATCAACTAAATCAGAATTATAAAACTCGAGTTACGATCAAACAAAGTTCAAATATAAATCTGTTTGAATTCAAATTTTAAAACTTTCAAAAATATGTTTAAGTTGTTTTACTGCATAGATGAGATTGTAACGAAGAAGTGGGCATTGGTTTCGTTGGATTTGGACAAACGAGTAAAAAGTAGTGATCGTTTGAAGATCAGGGGCTAAACTGTAAAAATAAAACTACGGATAGGTCCCTGACTAAAACTAACAGAAAAAGAAAAGACTAAGTAACAAACGTTCGCTATCGAACGCTAACGAACGAAAACCGTTCGCTACAGAACCCTAACTAACGAACGCTCGCAAAATAAAATAACCTAAAATAATAAACTGGCTAAAACGAAAAAAACCGAACAACGAAACAAAACGGATCGGGTTATACCGGTTCGGCCGGTTCGACGGCGACGGCGGGGAGATCGATGGTGCGGGCGGCGTCGACGGACGTCGGCTCCGGCGGCGGTGCAGCGGCGCGAGTGCGGGGCGGCGGTGCATCGGTGGCGGACAACGGCGAGGCGAGCGGGGGGGGGGGGGGGGGGGGGGGGGGGGGGGGGGGGGGGGGGGGGGGGGGGGGGGGGGGGGGGGGGGGGGGGGGG
Source organism: Thinopyrum obtusiflorum (assembly GCA_036873465.1). NCBI lineage: Eukaryota > Viridiplantae > Streptophyta > Magnoliopsida > Poales > Poaceae > Thinopyrum > Thinopyrum obtusiflorum. The sequence goes on from JAAAWM010010697.1 coordinate 8,881, forward strand.
GGGGGGGGGGGGGGGGGGGGGGGGGGGGGGGGGGGGGGGGGGGGGGGGGGGGGGGGGGGGGGGGGGGGGGGGGGGGGGGGGGGGGGGGGGGGGGGGGGGGGGGGGGGGGGGGGGGGGGGGGGGGGGGGGGGGGGGGGGGGGGGGGGGGGGGGGGGGGGGGGGGGGGGGGGGGGGGGGGGGGGGGGGGGGGGGGGGGGGGGGGGGGGGGGGGGGGGGGGGGGGGGGGGGGGGGGGGGGGGGGGGGGGGGGGGGGGGGGGGGGGGGGGGGGGGGGGGGGGGGGGGGGGGGGGGGGGGGGGGGGGGGGGGGGGGGGGGGGGGGGGGGGGGGGGGGGGGGGGGGGGGGGGGGGGGGGGGGGGGGGGGGGGGGGGGGGGGGGGGGGGGGGGGGGGGGGGGGGGGGGGGGGGGGGGGGGGGGGGGGGGGGGGGGGGGGGGGGGGGGGGGGGGGGGGGGGGGGGGGGGGGGGGGGGGGGGGGGGGGGGGGGGGGGGGGGGGGGGGGGGGGGGGGGGGGGGGGGGGGGGGGGGGGGGGGGGGGGGGGGGGGGGGGGGGGGGGGGGGGGGGGGGGGGGGGGGGGGGGGGGGGGGGGGGGGGGGGGGGGGGGGGGGGGGGGGGGGGGGGGGGGGGGGGGGGGGGGGGGGGGGGGGGGGGGGGGGGGGGGGGGGGGGGGGGGGGGGGGGGGGGGGGGGGGGGGGGGGGGGGGGGGGGGGGGGGGGGGGGGGGGGGGGGGGGGGGGGGGGGGGGGGGGGGGGGGGGGGGGGGGGGGGGGGGGGGGGGGGGGGGGGGGGGGGGGGGGGGGGGGGGGGGGGGGGGGGGGGGGGGGGGGGGGGGGGGGGGGGGGGGGGGGGGGGGGGGGGGGGGGGGGGGGGGGGGGGGGGGGGGGGGGGGGGGGGGGGGGGGGGGGGGGGGGGGGGGGGGGGGGGGGGGGGGGGGGGGGGGGGGGGGGGGGGGGGGGGGGGGGGGGGGGGGGGGGGGGGGGGGGGGGGGGGGGGGGGGGGGGGGGGGGGGGGGGGGGGGGGGGGGGGGGGGGGGGGGGGGGGGGGGGGGGGGGGGGGGGGGGGGGGGGGGGGGGGGGGGGGGGGGGGGGGGGGGGGGGGGGGGGGGGGGGGGGGGGGGGGGGGGGGGGGGGGGGGGGGGGGGGGGGGGGGGGGGGGGGGGGGGGGGGGGGGGGGGGGGGGGGGGGGGGGGGGGGGGGGGGGGGGGGGGGGGGGGGGGGGGGGGGGGGGGGGGGGGGGGGGGGGGGGGGGGGGGGGGGGGGGGGGGGGGGGGGGGGGGGGGGGGGGGGGGGGGGGGGGGGAACGTTCGCTTTACCTAGAACAAGTATGAAACTAGAAGTACTTTGTAGGTGTTGTTGGATAGGTTTGCAAGATAATAAAGAGAATGTAAATAAAAAGTAGGGGCTGTTTAGATAAAGACACAACTAAGTTAGTTTTAGTAGAGAGCTTTTGTCACAAGAAAGTTATTTGTCCCTAGGCAATCGATAACTAAACCGGTAATCACTGTTGCAATTTTATTTGAGGGAGAGGCATAAGCTAATATACTTTCTCTTCTTGGATCATATGCACTTATGATTGGAACTCTAGTAAGCATCCTCAACTACTAAAGTTCATTAAGGTAAAACCCAACCATAGCATTATAAGGCATCAAGTCCTCTTTACTCCCATACGCAAACAACCTACTTACTCAAGTTTGTGCTCCTGTCACTCACACCACCCACCATAAGCAAATCATGAACATATTGCAAACCCTACAGCGGGGATCCCTCACCCTTGCGCGACACGGAGAGCACCATAGGATAGCACCAATAATAAAACATGCAACTCAAACCAATCACGATCATCAATGAACCCATAGGACAAAACGGAGCTACTCAAACATCATAGGATAGCCATACATCATTGGGAAATAATATATAGCATTGAGCACCATGTTTAAGTAGAGATTACAGCGGGTGAAAGAGGGGTTACACCGCTGCATAGAGGGGGGAAGAGTTGGTGATGACGGTGGTGAAGTTGTTGGTGTAGATCGTTTCGCGATGATGGCCCCGGCGGTGTTCCGGCGCCACCGGGAGAGAGGGGGAGAGGGCCCCCCTTCTTCTTATTCTTCTTCCTTGACCTTCTCCCTAGATGGGAGAAGGGTTTCCCCTCTGGTCCTTGGCTTCCATGGCATGGGAGGGGTGAGAGCCCCTCCGAGATTGGATCTGTCTCTCTGTCTCTCTCTGTTTCTGCGCTCCCTGATTCTGCCATTTCACCGTTTCTTAAATTCCCGGAGATCCGTAGCTCCGATTGGGCTGAAATTTGGACACGATTTTAATCTGGATATTGGCTTTCTTGCGGCGAAAGAAGGGCACCAACCGCCTTATGGGGTGGCCACGAGGGTTAGGGGCGCTTCCCCCTACCTCGTGGCCCCCTCGGGCATCGTCTCGCGTTGATTCTTCTTCCCAAAAATCACATATATTCCAAAAAAAATCTCCGTCAGTTTTTATCCCGTTTGGACTCTGTTTGATATGGATTTTCCGCGAAACAAAAAACATGCAACAAACAGGAACTGACACTGGATCAATATGTTAGTCCCAGAAATAGTATAAAAGGTTGCCAAAAGTATATGAAAGTTGTAGAATATTGGTATGGAACAATAAAAAATTATAGATACGACGGAGACGTATCATCCTCCTCCTGGGCCTTCTCGATATCTAATTGCTTCAGAATAAGTTCGTTCCACTGCTGACCCAGCTGCTCCTGGTTGGCCTTCAAATCATGCCGGGCCTCCGTAAACCAGACCTGTGTCTGCTCAACGCGCTCCTGGAGGCCTGCCTCTGTTGCGTCGACGACCGCCATCCTGGAGTCCAGCTTCTCCTTGCGGGTGCGGTGAAGCACCTGAAGCTTGTGGAAGCTGCTGCTAATAGCTTGGAGGAGCTGGCCCTCCTTGGAACTGCCGCTGCTGGAGCTTGGCTCGTCGACAACTTGGAGCCCAGCGGTGACGATGACCTCTTCGTCGAAAACCTCCCCCTCGGCAGGCGCTCCGGTGCTTGCCGTCCCCGAGATGGTGACAAACAGATCCTCACCGATCTTCAGGTATCTGCCCGAGTGGGGGGCCTCGGAGGTGGACGGTTGGTCATCGACCACCGTCGCCCCGGCAGCTGAAGGCTCCGGGACCGATGTAGCACCAAGCGCTCCTGAGGCAGGGATGCCATCAGTACGGTCACCGGTCCCCTCACTGGCCTCCCCGGCAGATCCCCTGGCAGCCTCTTCATGTGCTTCCTTGGCGGCCTCATCGGCGGCAACCTCGTCGGCTTGAGCGGTGGCATCCTTGGCGATCTCCTCGACGGTGCCATCGACATCCATTTGACCCACTGAGGAGAGGTCTAAAAACCAAGGAGGGGAAGGAGATGAAACCAGGATCGAAGTTTAAAGCAAGAAGAAAATGATTACACTGGAGAACAGATCAAGGCCAGGAGGCAGGCGGCTTACCTACGACAAGCTGGGGAGGAGTGGTTCCCTCCCCGCCAACACTCGTTGCCGGGGTGGGGCCACCGGCACCTGTGCTTGCTGGCTCCTCCTTCGCATGCGTGGGCTCATCGGGGGAGGGCCTTGCCGGAGATCTCTCCCTTGGCAGCATAGGTCGCCGGTGGAAGCCCTTGCCGGGGACCCGTCCTTGGGTGGTGTGGTGGTTGATAGAGGAGGCGTGTTGGGGGCGGCCCTTGACGGCCCCTCCTGTTGCCGCTCCTCCCCTGCAAACCCAGCAAGACTGATGGTGAAAAGACACACCCCGACGCTTGCCAATGGAAAGTGGGTAGTGGACTCATGCTGGGGGCAGAGTCGGGGGCTGCGTCGTGGGCTTGGGCCAGGGCTGATCGTGATCACCTCCGGCGCGCTCGAGGTGCTTGCCGGGGGCTCATTGCCCGTCGAGGTCTTGGCCCTCTTCGCCATCCTATGCGCCAGTGTCTCTGTGTCCCTGCAAATGCAAGCCAAGAAAAAGTTAAATCAAGCAAGATAACCAGAACAAGAATCCAAGAGATGGAGAAGGTGGTGGAGCACTCACTCGTCCTTTCTTCATCCTCTTCCTCTGGCCCCATCCTGTTCGGGCTCATGCCAGAGAGGTCGTAATCGGCCTCTGGTATGGTGTCTGTGCGGAGGGGTGGGGATGGAGACCTGCGTCGCCTGGCCGCTGCCCCCTCTGCCATCGCGGCCGTGCACCTCGTATGACGCACGGGCTGCGCCTGGGCCCCTTGCCGCGGTGCGGCCTTGCCGGTTGCCTTCTTGGCGGGGACCTCTTTGGGCGAAGAGGCTCGCCGCACTGGCTCGCTGGAGCCAGACCGCCGGAGGACACGCTTCCTCCTCCCCTTGACCGGGGGCTCCTCGGGCGGCTCCTCTTCGTCTGTGTCGTCGGCCGCCTCTTCGTCCGCCTCCTTGGCAGAAGGGCCCCCAGTGGCAGTGCCGCTGCGCTCCCCGGTGGACTCCACCTGCTCGGCAAAGTCTTCTTCGGCCCCGGCCTAGCTTTCCTGGAAGCCAGCGCTGCCGGCCGCATCGCCAAGAGCCGCCTCCTCCGCCCTGTTGGCGATATACGCCACCTCCTCGTCGGTGGTATCGCGGACGAGCTGCTTCTCCTCATGGACAGGCCGCTCCGATAGACTGTCGAAGAACTCCTGCACCCGCGCCGTGTCCGGCTCGGCCTAGGTCTGGTCGAGGCCGTGGGCGTCGAACACCGGCATCAGAGCGATGATGGAGGTCCGGGCGGAGTTGTTGCACATGGGGACCACGGCCGCTGGCAACTTGAACAGCTTGCCGACCTCGTCAACCTTGCCACCTCCACAGCCTTGCCGGCCTTTTTCTTGCCGGCCTTGCCAGGTTTTGAGCTGGAACAGCTTCGAGCAGAGGGACGTGTGTTGCATCACTGTGAAGTTCTGATTCAGACCAGGGCGCAACCTCATGACGTCCGCCGCGTTCCGGAAATCCCAAGCCGGCCTCCCTTTGTTATGCAGAGGGGCAATGCAGCGGTGGATGAAATCGGCCCCGATCATCTCCAAGGTGAGCCCGGCAGACTTGAGGCGGTGGATTTTGGTGATGGCAACTCTGAGCTTCTTGTCCTGAGGATCGAGGCTACCCCAGTTGCCGCGACGGACCACTTGCGCTTGCTGGGGGTGCAGAATGGGTGCGTCTCCTTCTCCACAATACAACACCACCTGTGTCGCCACTCCTCCCATTTCTCCTTCTGGGTCCCGTTTGGGTATGTCTCCTTGCAACAAGCCCTCGGGATCCAGGTGACGCAACCGGACAGCGCCCCTCCTGGATAGATGCGAGGGAGGAAATAGTGGCTTAAGAGCGTCGTGTTGGGGGTCACCCCGGCAAAGTTCTCACAGAGGTGAGCAAAGATGGCCATACACACCACGGCGTTCGGCGTGAAATCCAGAAGATGGAGGTCAAAGGTGTACATGATGTCGATGAAGAAATCCGAGAACGGGGGCAGAGCCCACAGTAAAGATAATCAACAAAGAAGGGATATCGATCTGGACCTGGCGCACCATTGGGTCCGGGGATGACGCAGGTGGCGGGATGCCCTGTCGTCTCCCTCCCCCACATGAACTGGAACCGCTCCTTGAGTGCGCGCGCGTCGAGCCCAGGAGCAAAGACGGCGTGCTCCCTCCGCTTTGTCACCAGTGCATCCTCCACCTCCTCGCTCCCCTGGAGCACCCCCTTGTTCTTGTTCTTGGGCTCCATGGCGGCCGACGGAGGGCAGGGGGACCGAAAGTGGTGAGGGCGTGGCGGCGATGGGCAGAGAAGGGAGCTTTGGATTGGGCTCGAGGAAGAAGAAGGGGGCGGCGGTTTCCTAGATTGGAATGGGCGAAAGGGGTAAATGAGCAGCGCCACTGGAGTTTCCTCTTTTTATGGGGAAGGCGCGGGGCTGCCTCATTACTGTTCGGTGTGAAGGCATTGGCGCAGGCACAGGCGTGGTGCAACCACTCCACGCATGACCCCCATGACGCGCACTCAATACAGGTCGTGGGGAAGCGCAGCGGACGAGAAGATTATGGCAGTTGTTCCCCTACCATGCGTGCCCGCGCACTGTTTGGGCCAGGCCCAATGATGCCTCGCACCCGTGTATGGCCCATGCTCGGGGGCTCCTGTCGGTGTGCTAAAGTTTGGGCTCTTTAGCACCCCATACTCATGCACGGGCAGTCGTAGCCACACCCGCGGTGAGTCCTGAAGGGGGTGACCGAGAACAAGATACAAGGCGAGGAGAAGCAGCCAAGCTAGAGACCAGAAGACAGAGGACGAGCTGGACCCCCGGCAAGATCCTTGCCGGGATGGCTCGCGAGGCCCCGGCAAGATCCTTGCCGGGGACTATTTGCAGATCACTCACAAAGGCACCCTTGAGGTTGAGAGCTCTGACACCATCGACAATGTTAAAACCAAGATCCAAGGGCGCACGCATAGTGGCGTGCAGATCTTTGTGAGGGCCTGGAGACGAGGCTCCGACAAGATCCTTGCCGGGGGCATCAGCAAGATCGCAGCAAGACTCCGCCACCCCGTCACCACTCCAGCGCCGTGGCCAGCCTGCCAGCCTGGCAAGCACTTGCGTGGTGACATGCAGATCTTCGTGAAGACCCTGCCACCTCTCCAGCATAGCAGCTAGCCAGCCAACTTGGCACCGCATGCCTCATCGGCATGGACGCGTGTCAAGACAGGGCGAGGCGGCAACAGACGAGACGGGTTCTCCTCCCGTCCCCGATAAAGCAAGAGGGCACGTAAACAGTGCATTTATGGCATTTGTCCTAAGACGCCGGTGATAAACATAGGTACTGTAGCAGCTTTACACCTCATGTGTGTCACTGTGGCAGCCCCTTGGACATATAAAAGGAGGCCCATGGCGTACTAGAGGAGGATTCTAACTTTTGAACCTCTCGGCCCAGCATGCATGCGAGCAGCTAGCCGGAGCTCAAGAACACAGAATACACAATCAAGCAGGACTAGGGTCTTACGCTTCTCAGCGGCCCGAACCTAGATAAAAATCCATCATGTTGACCTTTAGATCCGCTCTTTGCACCAGTCCTCCTCCCTGCTGAACCGTAGAAGGGATCCGTGTGATCCCATAGGTGTCGACCTTCTCTACACGCCGACAAGTGTATTGATTGTTTGAATGGTACAAGTGATAAGTGATTAGTTGTTTCATCTGTGCAAATGATTTCTGCTAGTAATCCGACTAGGGTTAGTGTTCGTGCTAATAATTCCTAGCCAGGACTTGACAATTGATTTTGAATGACCTACATATGTTTGTGCCATTATTTTCTTCAAGATTGGTCTATACATAGACGACCGTGCTTAAAAATCGAACCATAATCTCTGGATATGTATAAATAAATAGCCATAAATTCCGAATCCTACTTCACGGCATGTAATCATTGATTTGATGCCAAATTTGTTTTACTATTTGTATAGGTGCTGTCTGACGATGTGGACAGTGAGGATAAAGATGTCCATAGGAGGTACAAGAGGCAAATCCCGAGGGAGCTTTATGCGGGAATGCATAACAGGCGTATTAGGACCTGGAACGGCGGCTATCAATGCCCATTTTGCAACCACAAGAATCATGACGCATATCTAAGTGTTCTGGCACATGCAAGAGGACGGGCCGTTGGCTCCTTCAAGTAGAAGTATTCTCGCAGGGTGGCGCACGACGCGTACGTCGAGTACCTGGAGAAGCTTCAGGATCGTGCGGGGATGTGAGATGAGATGTGGGATCGAACTATGTATGCTTGAGTATATGCTTAATGACGGTTGAACTATGTACTTATGGTTGAACTATGCTTGCGTACGTGTACACTTATTATCTATGTCTGAGTATGTTTAATCTATGTTTACTTATGTCTAACCGTGGGATATGGATGCAATCAGTTCGATTGATGGAATCAACCTCCGTCTTGGTTTATTGGTCCCCTTTGTAATTTGTGTTAAATTTTGACCAAAGGTTAAACTGACAAAATGTTAGTGCAGGTCAGCAAAATTTATATCGTTGGATGGGTATTTGAGAATAGTGTTCAATGATATAATTTTTGGTGACATGCATAAACATTTCTTAGTTAAATATTTGGTCAAAATTTGGTAAAAATTACAAAGGGGACCAATAAACCAGGATGGAGGTAGTACGTCAATCACAAACGGTTCCCAAAATTGGAACCGTGTGCAATGACTTTCATATTTCCTGTTGCGTCAATCACACATGGTTGGCTCTAGCAAACCGTCGCCTCCAAAATTCTTTGTGGGACAGAAAACCCTCACCACCCAATTCAAAAAAGAAAAAAGAAAACCCTCACCATCCCCACGTCACAAAAACCCTCACCCCGCCCGCCACCCCCCTCCGGTCCCCATTCACACCTGCACAAGCTCCTCCGCGTCTATGCATGGCACCGCCTATCGTGGCGGTAAACACCTAGCTCGACGCCTGCCGGCGCCGCCCGGCTGCCGGCAAAGCCCACCGCATTTCGCCACTTCCGCTTGCCGCCACCTATCGCCATCGACTTTCTCGACGCTGCTCGCGGTCGACCTAGCTTTGCTCGGTTGGGGAATCTACCGTACTGAGGGTTCTTACTCATGGACAACAAGGTAACTAATTTAATGAGATATTATCTCATCTCTTATCCCAGTTCATCTGCCTCCTTTAATCACCCGGCCGAAATCGCCGTGAATTCATTTTTATTCGAGCTGATTTGAGGGTTTTCTTCCGTTCATAGAGTGTACAGTGAGCGGACACATCAGGACCTTGCGTCCTCCGCCAGACATTCCATCTCACCATACCAGATGACTTGAGGATGCGCGCGGTATGTTCAATCTCACCCTAAATCAGCTGGCATGGCCTACTTTCCTGAACATATTATAAATATTACTACATTTGGATAGAAGGTGCCACATGCACCAGATACGTCAAAGGGGATTCTTTCCCCTCTTCTTTCTATATTAGGCAAATTAATTATGTATTGTTCTTTCGATTACTCTCATATTTCCATGACATCATGTTTACCCTATCTGTTTAATTATAAATTTTTGTCCTTCGATTTTGACTGTTGTACAGTTCTTTCAATTTGGGCCCATATTTGCATGTTACCATATTTTCTTTAACAATCCTACCATTTTCTGCAGCGCGTCCCTTGTTATGCAATAGAATTTGTAGTGCACAATATTTCCCTTTACATAAATCAAGACTGCAGGGATGTCATACTGCACACAAACCATGGATTTAATCGTTGCTACTGTAAGACTTGATGAACGTGGTGACCCCTGTTTTGGCACTGGCTTTTGGAGAGAAATTGCTAAGTTTTATGAACTGCAAGCTCGCACTGGAATTGCATTGCACATAAAGGGGCCTGGTCATGAGATATATGGTAACTTCCCCGACGATATCATCCATCCAGACTTTGTTTGAAGTAAGTTTTATTTTCAACTATCTGCATGTTGACTTACCCAGCAATATCAAATGAATTCTGTAGTATTTAAGCGACCAACTGTTATTCCTTTTCTTACTATATTCCTACCTAATAACTTCTAGTTACCAATACACTTTTCTATTGCCCTGTTTTAACTAAATATTCCCTGTACTCCCATTTCTATCAGAAAGCGCCGCTGACAAGGAGACTCTGGAGGTGGAGAACGGGGCTGCCAACAAGCGGAGGCGGGGCGAGCTAGAACCGCAAGCGACTCCAGCAGGCCTAGACTTCATCAGCAGCCTCCCCGATGATATGTTGACAGTCATCATCTCCCTCCTCCCAATCAAATATGGGGCGCGGACAACCGTCCTTTCCTGGCGGTGGCGCCCCCTATGGAAGTCCAGCCCTCTCGACCTCATCGACACCCACGAGCTCTGCCATGGCTACCGCAAAAGCTTGGATGCGTTCTCCATGATCCTCGGCAGTCACCTTGGCCCAACCAGAGGCCTTAGAATGGGCAAGTTTCGTTCCAACGGCAAGGACCGAGCCAAGCTTGACGACTGGTTCCGATCCCCTGCCCTAGATCAGCTCGAGGAGCTCACTTTTGATGATGGGCATATGTGGTCACTGCCAATGTCCGCACTCTGCCTCGCGCCCACGCTGCGCGTCGCCAAGTTCAGGAACTGCCATCCCCCCTTAATGACGCGCCCGCTCTTATTCTACCATGACTAAAGCACCTCGAGCTCGTCGCCGTCTACCTCTCAAACAGTGACATGGAGCGCATGCTCCGTGGCTGTACTGCACTCGAGTACCTTCATCTTCAGGTGATCAATGGGTTGAGTACCTTCCACATCACCTCCATGACTCTCCGGACTATTTATGTGTGTTGCTGGTGCGGCAGGAAGACATCACAAGATGTGTACCATAGTATGGTCACTGAGGACACACCTGCACTTGAGATATTACTTGTAGTTGATCAAGAAGGTCCAACAAGAATCAATGGTATCTCTGCGTCGAAATTGACAGTGGTAGGCTACTCGTCTGACAAATACTCCGAACTTGTTATTGGATCCACACCCGTTCAGGTACAACAACCGCCTTCTACCTCTCCTTCTACAAATTAACATTATTTCTAATTTTGAAGATGTTTGTTCGTATGTCATTCAAAAAATGATTCCGACAAGCTTGACCCCGAAACTGCGCACAGTAAAGGTCTTGGCACTAGAATCTATCAGCCCCAACCTGGAGCAAGTTGTCAGTTTCCTGAGATGCTTTCCGTGCCTAGAGAAGCTATATATCGAGGTGATGTTCCGGGGGGGGGGGGGGGGGGGGGGGGGGGGGGGGGGGGGGGGGGGGGGGGGGGGGGGGGGGGGGGGGGGGGGGGGGGGGGGGGGGGGGGGGGGGGGGGGGGGGGGGGGGGGGGGGGGGGGGGGGGGGGGGGGGGGGGGGGGGGGGGGGGGGGGGGGGGGGGGGGGGGGGGGGGGGGGGGGGGGGGGGGGGGGGGGGGGGGGGGGGGGGGGGGGGGGGGGGGGGGGGGGGGGGGGGGGGGGGGGGGGGGGGGGGGGGGGGGGGGGGGGGGGGGGGGGGGGGGGGGGGGGGGGGGGGGGGGGGGGGGGGGGGGGGGGGAGAAAGTTTCAGGAGTTTATAGGTGGGAATTCAAGTAGCTCCTAGAATATCTTTCCGCCAGATGCATGATATGGGATTTGGTAAATCTTTATCATATGTGTTTGTTCTGGCTAATTTTCCAAGCCAAATCCTTTGTTTTGTTTTGGTTTGTTGTATTCGAGTTGCTTTGAAGTCAAATGTGGATTCCATACCTTTTTCTAAGCGGTGTTCTCATATTTCTATGGGAGTGCTAATCCTTTCGATCATCGAGGTTATCATGTTAATTCGTTTCCAACCAGCGTGCTTCTCTTCAAGTGGATCCGATCATTTCAACATTCACGAGATCAATTATAAGTTTTCTCAATGGTATCCATTCCATCTGCCCCAAGTTGCCTTTGTTTTCCCGCCCTCCCACCCTTTTCTTCAAGGACTCAGATTTCTTAATCAACCATCCATTTTATTCATGTGAAGTCTCTTCATTCTTTTCAATCAATGTTCTTACCCGTTGATTATCATGAAGATGGTCAGGAGTTTCATGTTCATCATTCTTCGTTCTTTTTCTTCTCTGGTGGATTCAATTCAAGCTTTCGGTGTTGATCATATTCCTTTCCTTATTTCAAATGCTTTTCCATGCCGGTGCACCCCCTAATCATTCACCTCTCGCTATTCATTTGTTCCGAAGCACCGAAGATATCTTAGAAGATTCGTGTTTCCATTCTTATTCCGTTCAAGGCTATTTTGAGGTTACTATCTCATTGAAGCCATTTAATTCAACCGGTGCAATCTCGCTTTCAAGCAACAATTTCTGACGGTGTTTCTTGGAGTGGGCCCTAACCCACAGGTCTTTTCCCAGGATCCTACCCGGCTCTTCTAATTTTCCGGAGTTATTCTCAAATTCTTTTCTAAGTTTGATGTAAGAATGAATTATCATCAGTCATATGCCTTCTCCAAGATCACTTTCAAATTCTTTTCATCGTTGGTTCAACCTTTCTATTCTTCATTCCAGAGTGCCTCAACAATTCATGGTGGTGTTTCTTGTCGTCATTCTCGGATTTGAAGACCGAAGAAGAGTTTATCTTTGATTGTGAGAATTCTTTTCACCCATCCGGAGCAATTCAAGAGTCTCTTTAGTTTGATTCTCTGGAGCCCATCATCTCAGAATTATTCATTCTCAGCTTTCAGCTCTCATTCTCCAAATCTTACCGGTGCATCGTTCAAGTATTCTCTAGTCAGCTCATGATCTCTTCATTCTCTTGTATCTAAATTTTCCCAAGTATCTTCGTTCGTTTTCTAATTCTTCCCGGTGATTTGTTCTCTTTGCTTCGTTCATTTGCTAATTCTTACAGTGGTCCATTCAAGATTCGTCTTCTCTTGTTATCATATCAATTCACTTGTTCTGTCATAAATCCTACCGGTGATCCGTGAATTGCGCTATATCTCTCTTAATCCTTTCTACGGGAATAAGTAGTATGCCAAATCCGTTGCTTGTCATCAATTTAATTGGTGAAGGATACGCATAACGTAATTATTATTATTGTTTCATCCAAGTGATCTAATTTCTTCTTTCCAGAGTTGTTCATGATGTCACATTCTCGGTTCGAGATGCTTCATCTTTTCTTTTCCGGAGTTATAGTTTTCCGCATTATCTCGTCGCGAAGCTCCACCTAAATCATCGCAAGGTTTCACCTTGTGTTGTCAACTTCTCTTTCTTTTTATCATCCTTTTATTACCGGAGTTCTTCATGGAGGCTCTACATGGGGGGGGGGGGGGGGGGGGGGGGGGGGGGGGGGGGGGGGGGGGGGGGGGGGGGGGGGGGGGGGGGGGGGGGGGGGGGGGGGGGGGGGGGGGGGGGGGGGGGGGGGGGGGGGGGGGGGGGGGGGGGGGGGGGGGGGGGGGGGGGGGGGGGGGGGGGGGGGGGGGGGGGGGGGGGGGGGGGGGGGGGGGGGGGGGGGGGGGGGGGGGGGGGGGGGGGGGGGGGGGGGGGGGGGGGGGGGGGGGGGGGGGGGGGGGGGGGGGGGGGGGGGGGGGGGGGGGGGGGGGGGGGGGGGGGGGGGGGGGGGGGGGGGGGGGGGGGGGGGGGGGGGGGGGGGGGGGGGGGGGGGGGGGGGGGGGGGGGGGGGGGGGGGGGGGGGGGGGGGGGGGGGGGGGGGGGGGGGGGGGGGGGGGGGGGGGGGGGGGGGGGGGGGGGGGGGGGGGGGGGGGGGGGGGGGGGGGGGGGGGGGGGGGGGGGGGGGGGGGGGGGGGGGGGGGGGGGGGGGGGGGGGGGGGGGGGGGGGGGGGGGGGGGGGGGGGGGGGGGGGGGGGGGGGGGGGGGGGGGGGGGGGGGGGGGGGGGGGGGGGGGGGGGGGGGGGGGGGGGGGGGGGGGGGGGGGGGGGGGGGGGGGGGGGGGGGGGGGGGGGGGGGGGGGGGGGGGGGGGGGGGGGGGGGGGGGGGGGGGGGGGGGGGGGGGGGGGGGGGGGGGGGGGGGGGGGGGGGGGGGGGGGGGGGGGGGGGGGGGGGGGGGGGGGGGGGGGGGGGGGGGGGGGGGGGGGGGGGGGGGGGGGGGGGGGGGGGGGGGGGGGGGGGGGGGGGGGGGGGGGGGGGGGGGGGGGGGGGGGGGGGGGGGGGGGGGGGGGGGGGGGGGGGGGGGGGGGGGGGGGGGGGGGGGGGGGGGGGGGGGGGGGGGGGGGGGGGGGGGGGGGGGGGGGGGGGGGGGGGGGGGGGGGGGGGGGGGGGGGGGGGGGGGGGGGGGGGGGGGGGGGGGGGGGGGGGGGGGGGGGGGGGGGGGGGGGGGGGGGGGGGGGGGGGGGGGGGGGGGGGGGGGGGGGGGGGGGGGGGGGGGGGGGGGGGGGGGGGGGGGGGGGGGGGGGGGGGGGGGGGGGGGGGGGGGGGGGGGGGGGGGGGGGGGGGGGGGGGGGGGGGGGGGGGGGGGGGGGGGGGGGGGGGGGGGGGGGGGGGGGGGGGGGGGGGGGGGGGGGGGGGGGGGGGGGGGGGGGGGGGGGGGGGGGGGGGGGGGGGGGGGGGGGGGGGGGGGGGGGGGGGGGGGGGGGGGGGGGGGGGGGGGGGGGGGGGGGGGGGGGGGGGGGGGGGGGGGGGGGGGGGGGGGGGGGGGGGGGGGGGGGGGGGGGGGGGGGGGGGGGGGGGGGGGGGGGGGGGGGGGGGGGGGGGGGGGGGGGGGGGGGGGGGGGGGGGGGGGGGGGGGGGGGGGGGGGGGGGGGGGGGGGGGGGGGGGGGGGGGGGGGGGGGGGGGGGGGGGGGGGGGGGGGGGGGGGGGGGGGGGGGGGGGGGGGGGGGGGGGGGGGGGGGGGGGGGGGGGGGGGGGGGGGGGGGGGGGGGGGGGGGGGGGGGGGGGGGGGGGGGGGGGGGGGGGGGGGGGGGGGGGGGGGGGGGGGGGGGGGGGGGGGGGGGGGGGGGGGGGGGGGGGGGGGGGGGGGGGGGGGGGGGGGGGGGGGGGGGGGGGGGGGGGGGGGGGGGGGGGGGGGGGGGGGGGGGGGGGGGGGGGGGGGGGGGGGGGGGGGGGGGGGGGGGGGGGGGGGGGGGGGGGGGGGGGGGGGGGGGGGGGGGGGGGGGGGGGGGGGGGGGGGGGGGGGGGGCGTGAGCATTAGACCAACAATGGATACGTGTCATGCTTCGGTTAAGCAATAAAGCGGCAGCATTAATCATCCAAATAGAAAAACAATATACGTGCCGCCGCGTGACCCGTGTGGCGTGCGAGCAGGCGTGAGTTGACAGGACGCATGCGAGCAGTTCGCCGCGCAGGCAGACGGGGAGGCGTGCTCGCTGCACAGTGTCATCGGGAGGCGTGAGAGTAGCTGTGTGAAACTTTGGTAGGCATGCCAGCAGTCCGATGCGCAGGCTCACCGGGAGGCGAGCCATCGGTTTGACCGCCGCCCGCCTCTCTCCCACTACTCCATATTAGTGGTGCGCCCGAGCGGCCGCACCCCCCATCCTCGCTACGCACACACAATCCTCTCTCTCCGCTTGCATCCTCGACGCCGCTCTCAGTCCTCAAAGCCGTCAGTGTATGAGGATGCCGCCGAAGCGCCCCATCGGAGAGAGAGGCGATACCGGGGCTGCTAAAGCACCGGAGCATGGCATGGAGATGGAGACAGAGGTTGCCGTCACCACCGGCGAGTTATCGCTGCACCCTGACATCGTTGACGGCATCGAGCTTCCACAGCCGGAGGCGGAGTTCCACAACGACTCTGACGACCACTCCGACGACGACTCCGACGACCACTCCGGCGACGACTCCGACAACGACGGACAGCTGGTTAGTCATCTATACCCATTTATGTGTCAAATAGATCATAGGGTTTCTCTGGTTACTCCTGCCTCATCCTTTTTGGAATAGAAATCCTATGGTTATGTTCTCCCAATCCATGAAATCTGAGTAAGTTTCGTTAGATCCGTGTAGTGTATTGATTGTTTGAATGGTACAGGTGATAAGTGATTAGTTGTTTCATCTCTGCAAATGATTTCTGCTAGTAATCCGACTAGGACTAGTGTTCGTGCTAATAATTCCTAGCCAGGGCTTGACAATTGATTTTGAATGACCTACATATGTTTGTGCCATTATTTTCTTCAAGATTGGTCTGTACATAGACGAGTGTGCTTAAAAATCGAACCATAATCTCTGGATATGTATAAATAAATAGCCATAAATTCCTAATCCTACTTCACGGCATGTAATCATTGATTTGATGCCAAATTTGTTTTACTATTTGTATAGGTGCTGTCTAACGATGTGGACAGCGAGGATGAAGATGGCCAGAGGAGGTACAAGAGGCAAATCCTAAGGGAGCTTTATGCGGGAATGCATAACAGGCATATTAGGAACTGGAATGATGGCTATGGATGCCCATTTTGCAACCACAAGCTTCATGACGCGTATCTAAGTGTTCTGGCGCATGCAAGAGGACGGGCCGTTGGCTCCTTCAAGCAGAAGTATTCTCGCAGGGTGGCGCACGACGCGTACGCCGAGTACCTGGAGAAGTTTCAGGATCGTGCGGGCCACATGTGAGATGAGATGTGGGATGGATCGAACTATGTATGCTTGAGTATGCTTAATGACGGTTGAACTATGTACTTATGGTTGAACTATGCTTATGTATGTGTATGCTTATTATCTATGTCTGAGTATGTTAAATATTTGGTCAAAATTTGGTAAAAAATTCAAAGGGGGGCCAATAAACCAGTACGGAGGTAGTACGTCAATCACACACGGTTCCCAAAATTGGAACTGTGTGCAATGACTTTCATTTTGCCTGCTGCGTCAATCACACACGGTTTGGTCTAGCAAACCGTCGCCCCCAAAATTCTTTGTGGGACAAAAAACCCTCACCACCCAATTCAAAAAACAAAACCCTCACCATCCCCACGTCACAAAAACCCTCACCCCGCCCGCCACCCCCTCCGGTACGGTCCCCATTCACACCTGCACAAGCTCCTCCGTGTCTATGCCATGGCACCGCCTATCGCGGCGATAAACACTTAGCTCGACGCCTGCTGCTGCCGCCAGGCTGCCGGCAAAGCCCACCGCATTTCGGCACTTCCGCTTGCCGCCGCCTACCGCCATCGACTTTCTCGACGCTGCTCGTGGTCGACCCAGCTCCGCTCGGTTGGGGAATCTGCCGTACTGAGGGTTCTTTCTCATGGACGACGAGGTAACTAATTTAACGAGATATTATCTCATCTCTTATCCCAGTTCATCTGCCTCCTTTAATCACCCGACGGAAATCGCCGTGAATTCATTTTTATTCGAGCTGATTTGAGGGTTTTCTTTCATTCATAGAATGTACAGTGCGCCGACACTTCAGGACTTTGCGACCGCCGCCAGAGATTCCATCCCATCGTACCAGATAACTTGAGGACATGCGCGGTATGTTCAATCTCACCCTAAATCGGTTGGCATGGCTGACTTTCCTGAACATATTCTAAATATTGCTACATTTGGATAGAAGGTGCCACATGCACCATATACGTCAAAGGGGATTTTTCCCCTCTTCTTTCTATATTAGGCAAATTAATGATGTATTGTTCAATTACTCTCATATTTCCATGACATCATGTTTACCCTATCTGTTTAATTATAGATTTTTGTCCTTCGATTTCAACAGCTGTACAGTTCTTTCAATTTGGGCCCATATTTGCATGTTACCATATTTTCTTTAAAAATCCTACCATTTTCTGCAGAACATCCCTCGCTATGCAACAGATTATGTAGTGCACAATTTTTCCCTTTACATACATCAAGGCTCCACGAATGTCATACTGCACACAAACCATGGATTTACAAGCGTTGCTACTGTAAGACTTGATGAACGTGGTGACTCCTATTTTGGCACTGGCTTTTGGAATGAAATTGCAAAGTTTTATGTACTGAAAGCTGACACTAAAATTGCACTGCACATAGAAGGCCCTGGTCATGAGATATATGCTAACTTCCCCGACAAAATCATCCGCCCATACTTTTTTCGAAGTAAGTTTTCTTTTCAACTATCTGCATATGTTGACTTACCCAGCAATGTCAAATGAATTGTGTAGTATTTAAGCAACCAATTGTTATTCCCTTTTCTTACTATATTCCTACCTAATAACTTCTAGTTACCAATACACTTTTCTATTGCCCTGTTTTAACTAAATATTCCCTGTACTCCCATTTCTATCAGAAAGCGCCGCTGACAAGGAGACTCCGGAGGTGGAGAACGGGGCTGCCAACAAGCGGAGGCGGGGCGAGCTAGAACCGCAAGCGACTCCAGCAGGCCTAGACTTAATCAGCAGCCTCCCCGATGATATGTTGAGAGTCATCATCTCCCTCCTCCCAATCAAATATGGGGCGCGGACAACCCTCCTTTCCCGGCGGTGGCGCCCCCTATGGAACTCCAGCCCTCTCGACCTCATCGACACCCACGAGCTCTGCCATGGCTATCGCAAAAGCTTGGATGCATTCTCCAAGATCCTCGACAGTCACCTTGGCCCAACCAAAGGCCTTAGAATGGGCAAGTTCCGTTCCAATGGCAAGGACCGAGCCAAGCTTGACGACTGGTTCCGATCCCCCACCCTAGATCAGCTCGAGGAGCTCACTTTTGATGATGGGCATATGCGGTCGCTGCCAACGTCTGCACTCCGCCTCGCGCCCACGCTGCGCGTCACCAAGTTCAGGAACTGCCATTTCCCG
This sequence comes from Thinopyrum obtusiflorum, assembly GCA_036873465.1. Classification (NCBI taxonomy): domain Eukaryota; kingdom Viridiplantae; phylum Streptophyta; class Magnoliopsida; order Poales; family Poaceae; genus Thinopyrum; species Thinopyrum obtusiflorum. Next base: position 27,062 of record JAAAWM010010697.1, read on the forward strand.
CCCCTTAATGACGTGCCCGCTCTTATTCTACCACGACTGAAGCACCTCGAGCTCGTCGCCGTCTGCCTCTCAAAGGGTGACATGGAGCGCCTGCTCCGTGGCTGTACTGCACTCGAGTACCTTCATCTTCAGGCGATCAATGGGTTGAGTACCTTCCACATCACCTCCATGACTCTCCCGACTTTTTATGTGCGTTGCTGGTGCGGCAGGAAGACATCACAAAAGGTGTACCACGATATGGTCATCCAGGACACACCTGCACTTGAGAGATTACTTGTAGTTGATCAAGAAGGTCCAACAAGAATCAATGTCATTTCTGCGCCAAAATTGACAGTGGTGGGCTACTCGTCTGACAAATACTCCGAACTTGTTATTGGATCCACACCCGTTCAGGTACAACAGCCGCCTTCTACCTCTCCTTCTACAAATTAACATTATTTCTAATTTTGAAGATGTTTGTTCGTCTGTCATTCAGAAAATGATTCCGACAAGCTTGACCACGAAACTGCGCACAGTGAAGGTCTTGGCACTAGAATCTATCGGGCCCGACCTGGAGCAAGTTGTCAGTTTCCTGAGATGCTTTTCGTGCCTGGAGAAGCTATATATCGAGGTGATGTTCCTTTCCTGTTAAATGTTAACCATAAGGGAGTTCAATTTGTGACACCTTTTTCCAAGTTTACAATGACAACGTACTACGATTTCTGAAGGTTCTTTTGGAGGATTTCAGTACATACATGTCCCCCCCCATATTGGTTGCTTGATCCATATGGTTACAATCAATAAGCATTTCTCCTTTGGATTCATCTGTACTAGTTTTCTTAGGGAACTTTTCATCCACTCCAACCTCTTGTGAAGAAGGCTACATTTTTCTAGAATGTAATCAAATGCCCATGTTAATCATGTCAGATCGAAGATGGCATGTTAGTGCATTTTACAAATCCTACAAACCAAATAGGCATGTCGTAATGTTCAAAACTGCATGTAGGCACTAACACGTTCTCTTCTTTTGCAGATAAGATTAGGCCCAGTGGTGGATAATGTGATACAATATAACAATCACGTCGAATGCCTAGATCTGCATCTCTCAGAAATTACTTTGAAGAACTACCGAGGGACCTTACCGGAGATTATATTCGCCAGGTACTTTGTTCTCAGAGCAAGGGTGCTGAAGGAAATGAGGTTTGCCCTACATTTATTTCGCAAAAATGAATGGTTTGTTGATCAGCGCCGGCGCCTGCGGCAGAATGGAGTAGGCTCCAAAAATGCTGAATTTCATTTTGGAACTTCATATGACAGAGTAATCGGAAGTCATTGTGTCAACCCCATACATGACTTCTCAGTGGCTGACCCCTTTGCAAAAATTGTGAGGTTTCGAAACCAGACTTAGAAGCGGTGATATTAGTTTGAACCTCTCTGATATCCATGTTCAGCGGATCAACGCGAGGTTTGCAGCTAATGAGCTGAATTTCATTTCTAATATCAGTTCGAACCTTGTAATCTTCGAATTTGAGCCAATATAACTCTGGAATTTGAACCTTGTAACATTTCGAGCTTTTGTGGTACAATCGCTGAAATGGCACCGTATGAGACTCGTATATTGCTAGCACTATTTTGACCTTAATATGCAATGGTCTTTGATTTTATTAACCATTCTCGAATCAGTTTACCTTGTCGATCTCACAGCACACGATTTCTATAGCTAACTCGACTGCGATCTTCGACATTATTGCACATAGTTGGTTTCTTCCACCGTGTGCACTTTAGAGCGCAGAATTAATTATCGCACTCAAGTGTCCATCATCACCCTTCTGTGTAACTTTCACCTCATCACCCAAGGGTAAACTTATGACCGAAGTCATTCCACACACTTCGTTTTTACAAAGCTTTTTGCCAATAAACGCCCACGATTTGTCCCTCTTCTAGCCGACGCGTGGCCAAACTAGCCGGCCGGGAAGCTTGCGCGGTAAACAGCGCGGTAGCGCAGGAACAGGCTCACCGACAATACATTTGGCGCCTCTTCGAGCCCACGCATGTTGTGCGGTGTTGTCAAGCGTGCACTGGAATCCTCCGCTATGAACGCCGTGACAAGACGTGACGATCACAGGCCGACCGGCCCCCATTTATTACAGTGGCCATTTAACCTACCCTTGTGTCTCTTCAACCTTTTGATCGCGCCCCACCATTGCAAGAAGCACACCTGCCACTAGAAATTCTTAGAGGGTATCCTGCGCGGCTCCAATGGCACTCCGAGCGGCTGCCGACGACGAGCAGCAGTTCACCATGCGTACCGTGGTGGACACCCACAGAAGGTTCATGGACCTCTCGGTGGTGTACAACAACGACCCGGTCTGGGTGGAGCACTCCATCCACATCATGGAGTTGTTGCTTGCCGAGGAGAAGTACAAGGTGGTCGGGTTCAACCTCGAGTACACCCGCGCTCGTGCCGGGTCTCATCCCAAGGTCACCGTCGCCCAGATGTGTGTGCGCCACCACGTCCTCGTCTACCACTACTGCCTGGCCACAAGGCCTTGCGAGTGTTTTGCCAGGTTTGTCAACAGCCCCCACTACATGTTCGCTACGCTGGACATCACCAACGATGTAAAGGCGCTCGAGAGTTCGGGCATCGCCTGCCAGAATCTTGTCGACATCCAGGGCCAATACAAGATCTGGGGTGGCAAGGAGCATGAGAAGGACTCACTGGTTCACCTCGCCGAGGCCATCATCGACCCCTACTACAGAGACATGAAGGATTCGTGCAACAAGGACAAGCATGCCTGGCACTCAGCCTCGATGGAGAAACTCGACAAAGCTCACATCGTGTACGCGGCCAAGGAGGCGTACACGAGCTACGATATGTACAGGCGGATCGTTGACATGAGGAAGTGCCTCCTTCCCCAAAACGGCCAGGGATCCAGCCAGAAGCAGAGCAATGGCAAGCGTCGTCGCAACAATAAGTAGATGATTAGATCCTCGTTTCTCCTACTTTAGTATGCATGTAATTGCTTACTTTGGTGTGTGCAAATGTTATGTGTGTAGTCACTTGTGTAATTGTATGCTTAATTTGGTTATGCAATGCTATCTTTTTAAGTATATATGTTGATGCTCTGTAGACAGAGCGTAGATGGTGTGCGGACAAAGAAAATCACATCGCACACAGACTAAACAATGCAACCCGTCGGTGATGTTTTCATCAATCACTCACAATTGTATACCAGCAATCGTTTGATCACAACACACACGGCTTGTTAGCAGTAATCGTCTGTGTTGTTATCGGTCTTCACACATGTTTCCGATTACAGACCTGTTTGCCTCGTATCACACACATCTTATTCATTTGAACCGTTTCTGTTCTCATGTCTCAACGCAAATAGTTCATCCGAGTGAACCGCATGTCGTATATCGCACACACCTTTTATCTGGCTGACCATTTCTTTTGTGTTGCCTAATCACAAACAGTTCATCCGAGTGAACCGTTTGCTATACATCGCACACACCTTCATCTGGCTGCCCGTTTCTTTTGTTCCTCCTCATTGCAAACAATTAATTGAGCTAAACCGTATGCCCTGCATCGCACACGCAACTAAAATCTGAACCGTGTTTGATGCATCCTCCATCGCAAACGTTTTGCACCTTTTTTGACGGTTTTTTTACACCACCATTTGCGATTATGGCATCGCACACAGTTTCATCGAAGGGTCTCTGATCGTAGTGTCGCGTTAGCAGCATCCTGTAGTAGTGAACTTCTCTTGAAGAGTAAAGCCCCGCCGAAAGAGAGATATTTCACTTGGTTGGTTATGCGGGATCGATATTGGACGGTGACCGACTAGCGTGGAGAGGAATGCAGTACCTAGCTTGTTGCTTACTCTGTGATCAGGCTCCGGAAATGCTCGATCACATTATGGTACAGTTAATGTGTCTATGCGAGAGGCTTCTCATTCCTTCTGCTTCAGAAATTTGGCCTTCAAAGACTAACACCTTGGTCCATGGCAAGGGTAAGAGAATGGTGGTGTGATATGGAAGGGCATAGGGAGCATGTTAAGCTAAATGACCTAGCTACAATTCTGATCGTCGGACTTCGCAAACTGTGGTTGGAACGCAATGGTGCTTGACAACAAGCATTCAACAGGAACTGGATCATCTAACATTAAGAAGGAAAGTTAGAGAAGCTACAATTCCCTAACTTGCCTTCTTTCAATACATATGATTAAGTCTTAAATTATTTGCAAATTACAAATTCAATGTGTAATTTATAATCATTACATACAAACAAATTGATGGTGAAATAAAATTAATGATAGATTATTTATATCTATAGTAAATACCAATAGTAAATAATCTGCTAACTGTGTCTAACATTCCTTCTTCATTTTACACTAGGATAGCATTGTAGCACCGTGACTTTGCTTCTCTAAGTTAGAGGATCCGGCTGGATCCTCTAACATTAAGAAGAAAAGTTAGAGAAGTTACAATACCATAACTTGTCTTCTTTCAATCCATATGATTAATTTGCTAACTGTCTCTAACATTTCTTCTTCATTTTACACTAGAATAACACTGTAGCATCGACTTTGCTTCTCTAAGTTAGAGGATCCGGCTCCCATTCAACGGTGTAGGCAGTAGTAAACTTGGCAGTGCGGGAACTGCAGCTATGGCGGAAGACGTGGAAACGCAAGGCAGGCGTGCATGAGGAGTAGGTGTTTGGTAATTGTGGGAGGCGCGTTTGGTATTTCGGTTGGGCTCAAAAGCTTGTTCTTACACAACTTAACTCTTGTAATTAAATGCATTTCTCTCTTAATGGAAATGACAGGCAACACGGTTGTTGCTTGTTCTTGAAAAAAGATATTGGAGACATTCTACTTGTTGGGAAAGTCCCCTTCTTAGCTCAAGTTCATATGCACCTGCTGTGAACAGTAAATTCAAAAATAAATTGTAAACAAACACAAAAATTATGAATTTTTTGGTGGCAAACATTGGTGAATGTTTTGAGTGCTTGCAAAGTTTCATTACGAAACGACGTTCATGGAAATTGTGCCAAAAAACAAAATCGATGCTCCAAAATGCTTTCAAAAATAGCATTTTGGACCTCCGGTTTTGTTTTCTTTGTCACGGCTTCCACGAATGTTATTCCCTTATGAAATTTTGTAAGCACTCAAAACATTCATCAATGTTTTCCCGAGGTCATTTGAGCTCGAGCTAAGATACTTCGCATGTCATTTGTTGGCTTCTTTCCACTTCTCCAGTTTGTACTGTTTACTACAGTGGATTTTTTTATGGGGCACTTGATTTCTATGAGAACAATGATGCTTGCTCTCCTGTAAACTGAATCTCATAAATCTTAGCCAAGTTTGAAATATAACGAAGAAATTTTATGTTCTTTTCCAAAAATCTTGTGTAAAGATATTCCATTGTTACCACCTTTTTGGGGGTTTCTCGTTTTCCAAAAAAATACAATTTTTTAATTAAATTTCCTGTAAAAAAGTAATAATTTCATCTTCAATATTTTCAACCAAAGTAAACAAGTGAGGATATTCACAGATTTTCACACAGACATTTGTGAAACGGAAGTTAGCTATGGGAGAGCAGTAAGACCTGTGTCGCACGAATGACAAATTTAGAATCGCAAATTTGTCTGTGAGTTTTCTTTTTTTATTGACAAAAGGAGCCTAGGCTCCCAATTTCATTGCATGAAATTGATAATAATATAAAACGCCCAACAGGAGACGAACGTTTAATTCATTGTGTCACCTGGTTGTCGACCTGATCTACTGCATGCTGCTAGCAACCCCTAGGAACAGCATAAAACATACAGAAAGAAGTAGCTGATCATACAGTAAAACTACCATTAGGTGCCAGCCTTGCTTTCTATGAAAAAACTCAGCAGGCACAAGTCGAAGGTGCCCGACTACCTTGTTTGTGGAATTTTTCGGAATTTCGAAACTATCAAGCTTTATGCACGAGGTTCGTCGAACTCACTCAAAGATGCTTCAAAGCTAGGACGTAGAGCACAGGTAGTTCCTTGCTTTGAAGACCAAAGGGTTCTACATCTGTTCCTAATTCCTCTCAATCCTACGCATTCTGGGGAATGGTTCGACTGGCATGGAATGCCTCTCAATCCGACAATTGCCAAGCAAGTTTGCAGGAAATATTGTCACCGACAACATATGAAAGTCTGCTATATAGTCGTGACTCGCCAACTATGCATCTCCGTGTTTAATTCCATTGGCACACAATGAGTTCATCACAATAAAGGAAGACAATATGTAAGGCCCCAACAACCATAAGCACACTAGGATTCATTGCCCTACTCACATTATGACCATCGTTTGCATCACGTACTAGCATTATGGCTCTCTACACATCTGCACATGTTGTTGATGTCAAACAAGATCCGTCACCAGCGGATTGAATGGCAAAAGAGAACATTCGGAATTGCTGTTGTACATTAAGAGTATCTCCACTCGCGCCCCCAACAGGCTCCCCAGGGCGAGTTTTTTCTTGCCGGTGCCAAAAAAAACCTCAGTCGTGCCCTCAGGAGGCCGAAATCTGCCGGCTCGGCCCATTTTTTGGCCCGGCGACCCAAGGCCGAACCCAGCGCACTGGGGCGCTTGGGGCTTCGGCAGAAGGAAAAACTGCGCCTGGGCCACCACTGTCAAGCGGAAAGGCATCTTCCACTTCCAGATTCGCTCCCTCGCGCGCACGCCCTTCCGCCGCCGTGCCGATCTCGGCGCCGCCTACCCCCCTCCGCTGCTAGATAGGTCATTCCCTCATCGGAAAAGAGAGGGTACCACCACGGCAGCCTCCACCCCGCTCCTGGGCAAGCTTTCCAATGCTCTGGCCACGCAGGGCGGGAATACCGGCGGCTGCGCGCCTACCATGCTCGCAAGGTGTTCGGCGATTTGTCTTCTCGGTGATGGACTCGGACGATGAGGAGGCATTCGCGGCATTAGGAGGAAGCCAATGCCGATGCTCTAGATGAAGAGCATCTCATGTTCCTCGCCGCTCTGGCCGGCCTGTTCACGAGCAAAGCAAAGCCGCGGCAAGGTGGCTCGGCGCCGGGTCGGCTGAAGGCAAAGCAGAGGCATCTACTGGAAGGCTATTGCTTGCTCTAATCCGACTACTTCGCCAACGCTCCACTGCACGGCGAGAAAGTATTTCAGCGTCGTTATCGGATGAGCCAAAAGCTCTTCCTCAAGATTGTGAATTCCATCCGTGAGTTCAATGGCTACTTCAAATGCAAGAAGGATTGCACCGGCACACTTGGATTCACCTCACTCCAGAAGTGCACGAAAGCTATGAGGATGCTTGTATACAGAGCTCCTGGTGATTCACTAGAAGACTATGGATGCATGGCCGAGTCCACGACCATTGAGTGTTTGTACAAGTTCTGTAGGGTAGTGGTGGCAGTGCTTGGACCTCAATACTTGCGATCACCCAATACTGAAGACACCACTCGGATCCTAGCACAGAATGCAGCAAGAGGATTTCCTGGGATGCTTGCAAGCATCGACTGCATGCATTGGAAATGGAAAAACTGTGCATTTACTTGGCAGGGGATCTACAAAGGCGCCAAAGGCGGTTGTAGTCTGGTACTTGAGGCAGTGGCCACACACGACCTCTGGATTTGGCACTCCTTCTTTGGTATGCTAGGAACTCACAATGACATCAACGTACTGCAGTGCTCCCCTATCTTTGCCAAGCTTGTTGAAGGTCATGCTCCTCCGGTGAACTTCGAGGTCAATGGGTGGCACTACAACAAGGGATACTATCTAGCAGATGGCATCTATCCGAGATGGTCGACATTTGTGAAGACTATCTTGAGCCCTGTGCTAGGAGGCAAGAACTCCCACTTTGCCAAGTGTTAGGAGGCTTGCAGGAAGGATGTCGAACGGGCATTTTGTGTGCTCCAATCTCGATTTGCTCTTGTCCGGTACCCTGCTCAGACTTGGTCGAAAGATCAAATGTGGGAGGTCATGACTTGTTGTGTCATCTTGCACAACATGATCATTGAGAGCGAGCAGGAAGAGCCAGTGTTTGACACTGAACCATATTACAGGCAGGGTCCTCTTGCCCAAGTTGATCACCACCTACCGGGAACCTGGACTGCTTTTCTCAATATGCGTCAGGAGATCCGAGACCCACTGGTGCATCAACAACTGCAGCAGGATCTGGTGGAGCACCTATGGAGGCTCAAGGGCAATGCCTAGCTCGATGTGTGATGAAATATGAGTTTTTATTTGTGGAACTATATGATTTGTATTGATTTGTTGAACTATTTGATTTGTACGATTTTCTGTGATGAACTATGTGATAAAAAATAGCTTTTGTTGAATTTGTGCCGAAGCATGCCGAATATGGGCCGAAATTGATCAATTTGCGCCGATAGTGGGCCAATTTGTGCCGAAAGTGGGCTGAAAAGTGAGCAATTTGCACTGAAAGTGGGCCGAAAACAGCGCCTGGGGGCAACCGTGGGGCGGCGGCTGGGAACCCAATCGCCCCCAAGCCGATTTTTCCGCTGGTGCGCCCCCAGGCGGCGCTATTTCAAGCCCCTAGGGGGCCGAACGGCTGGAGATACTCTAACTATGGTACCAGATCGGTTACTATTAACCAAGAAGGTTGGGGTGTGAGATGAACATGACATGTACCCGATGAAGTACACTGCATCTTGTGGACCGAGGAACCCCAGTTCGGACCAACTCAAATGTGGAGTGTACAGAATACTCGCTCAAGTTTTGGGATCATTGTTTTGGAAAAGAAACTTCAAGGCCATGATAAGTAATGCTTTGAGCAACTAATTGGACTCCATTTTAGTTCAGGCAGTGATTTTCTTCAAACTACTTTGTAACAGTAGTAGCAACCCTTTTTTGTTCTCTTTTCTTTCTTGTCTTTGATAATGGTTTCTTGTTATATGTCTTCTAGTTTACCTATCTCATTTCCCTATGTATTGTCCACAGGTTCTCGTACATCTTCAGCAGCTTGAGGAGATTTGGAAACTGTCAGATCTTGGAGATATTCTACTTGTTAATGCTTAAGAAAAATGTTCGCCATTTGTTGACTTTTTTCCACTTCTCCATTACAAGTTTGTATTGTTTACTACCGTGGGTAGTTTTTTCTGTTTGTGGGGTACTTGCTTTAGATGAGAACAATGTTGATTGCTCTTCTGTAAACTGAATCTCACAAATCCTAGCCAAGTTTGTAATATAATGATAAAATTTTAGATTTTTTACAAAAAAATCATGTTTAAGGATACTCTATCATTACCACTTCTTTAGAGGCTTCTTGTTTCCCCAAAAAAACACTTTTTTGTAAAAAAATCTCGGAATAAAGTACTAATTCATCTATAATATTTTCACCCAAAGTAAACAAGTGAAAATATCCACACAGAAATTTGTGAAAGGGAACTGAGCTGTGGGAGAGTAGTAAGACCTTTGTCGCATGAATGACAAATTTACAATCATAATTCTGTTTGTGGTTTTTTTTTGACATAATGAGCCCAGGCTTCCAATTTCGTTGCATGAAAATGATAATACAAAACACCCACAAATGTTTAATGCAGTGCGTCACCTGGCCATTGACCTGATCAGCCGAACAACCTCACTCAGGAGATGCCAACAACAGTTTAACACACCGTTACCAAGATAATACATGTAGGTCTGAATACAACATAAAGACACATTATAAGATTCCTGAGTTCCACGACGGTGCCCTCGAGAGCGGAAACGGCGATGCGTGCCGCCACTGTTGAGTCCGAGACGGATAAGGGTCTCCATCTGGAACATTGGCACTAAGAGAAAAACCACAACGACGCCCTCATGACGAGCATGACACCTCCGAGCGTCGGCGCCGTTAGTGCCAAAACCTTGTGCCTTCATTCGGTAGCTCACCTGTGCCACCATGATGCACCCAGAACAGCTGCGACAAGCACAAGCCATGAGATCCAAATCTGGGAAAAACACTATTGCCCACGACAAAGAACGCGCCAAAGCCACCCACGGCTACACCCCTTGCCGCCCAGAAGACCAAGAGCAACACCGCAGCCATGATGTCCGTTGGAGAGCTAAACATACGGACCACCATCCAGGACCGCCGCCCTCGGCATCCATGCCCCTAGACACCACCAATCATCCACGTCATGGCCACCCAACCACGGTAGGAGGGGTGAAAGGCACCTCCTTCCACTCCTAGCCCTGCATCAGCCACTGGGTTTGGGTCGGTTCCTCCATGGTAGGAAGCGCCCACACCTACCTCCCTAGTTTGTCCGGGTGGACTAGGGGATACAACCTAGTGACTGCTGACAACTGCTGCAGAGCAAGCTCAAACGCCGCCATGTCTGTGGCCACCAGTGCCGATCCTTCCAACACCCGAAGAGCCCAACTCGGATCAACGTGACCAACAAGCACAACAGACAAGAAGAGCACAACGCGAAGGCACCCAATGTGAACCAAGTAAACTCCATGTACCTAAGCACTGTCAGACGCTACCCACCACCATGAACCTGATCTGCGCTAGCTACCAAAGACACCATTGACCCAGATTGCACCGCCACCAAACCACACCAACAAAATGCTACTGCCGTAGGAATGGTTGGGTCTTTCCCTAAAGAGGAAGGGTGATATAGCACAGAAGCATAGTATTTCCCTCAGTTGAGAACCAAGGTTTAATCAAACCCGTAGGAATCACCAAGCTAGCAAGGTCAACAGTACTGCACACAAACAAAAACAATACTTGCACCCAGCTTGACAAGGGGGTTGTCAAGGCCCTTGTCTTACTATATAAGATTAAAAGCAAATAGATATATAGTGGTACGACAAAAGCAAATATGAAAGGGCAATTCTGTAGAAGCTTGTATTAATTGAAGGATAGACCCGGGAGCCATAGGTTCAATAGAGGTATCTCTCTCGAAAAATAAGGCAAACAACATGGTAACAAATTACAGTTGGGCAATTGACAAGAATAGCAACAAGTATGAGTATGATCATTCATGGCATAATCTCATACAGGCATTACGTCCTTGACAAGAAGACCGTTAAACTTATTGACGTCTACTACTATTACTTCACCCCAATACTGCTATCCAGCATTCATCTCAAAGTATTAACTAGACAAGTAAAATGTTGACAACTTTAAACTTCAAAACTTTGTGGCACTGGGAACTACCTTGTGGATCACATGCAACTTTTGGATGTCTCTTCTGGGCCATATTAGTTGTGTAAACTATAAAAGATCTGGGCACAGAATGATTGGGTCAAACTTTGGCACAAAATATTTGTTTCCTGGAAAAAGAAATCGTGTACTTCTCTTTTTAGTGGATTCGGTGATACAAGCATTTTTGTTTCCTATTTTCTAGTGCTTTCAAATTTTATAATTTCGATATCGTGTGATATGACGGCTTTGAGAGTGCTCACTGGGAGCCCTAAAAATCTGACGTTCCCTGGGTGTTGGAGTCATTTGATCATTTCTTCTCGGTTTTGTCGTGTTTACAATTCTTGAGTGCCTGATCCATAAAATTTACTATCCAAAAGAATAGGAGGTGAGTTTTGAGAAATTTCCGAATACATTTTGGAAAAGAAGTGTCAAGGTTGTGCTAAGTAATGCTTTGAGCAACTAATTGGACTGCATTTTAGCTAAGGCTGTGATTTTCCTGAAACTGCTTTGTAACAGTAGTAGCAACCCTTTTTTTGTTCTCTTTTCTTTCTTTTCTTTGGTAATGGTTTCTTATTATATGTTTCTTTCTTCTAGTTTACCTATCTCATTTCCCTATGTATTGTCCGCAGGTTCTCATGCATCTTCAGTAGCTTTAGGAGATTTGGAAACTGGTCGGATCTTGGAGATATTCTACTTGTTGATGCTTAAGAAAATGCTCGCCATTTGTTGACTTCTTTCCACTACTCCAGTTTGTACTATTTTACCACGGTAGTTTTTTTTGTGGGGTACTACTTGTACCATGCTCGTTTCCAATCCATGAACATGATTTTGTCGAGAACAATGTTGCTTGCCCTTCTGTAAAATAAATATAACAATGAAACTTTAATTCTACGCAAAAAATTGTTTATGGGTACTCAATTTTACCACTTTTGTTTAGGGGTTTCTCATTTTCTGAAAACAAATTCCAATTTCCTTTGTGATAACTTTCCTGTAATAAAGCACTAGTTTTAAATACACTACTTTTTCAACCAACATAAACAAATGAGAATATCTACACAAACATTTGTGGAGGAGGGAACTGAGTTGTGGGAGAGATATGACCCTTTTTTATTTTTTGATAAAGGACATTTCATTGAATTGATTTATCAAGGTGATACAACCGCATCTAAAGAATGTCTGGCCTCTGCATAACATGATGCACATAGCCAAAAAGTCCAAACGACCAAAAAATAGTTTTGCAGCAAAAATAAATCAATCCAGCCTAGGGTGGGGCAGATCCTATACGGAGATTACACCGCCATCACTACTAGGGAAAAGCCTAGCAGTAGCGCGTGTTTTTGGCCTACCATTAGCGCGGGTGGCAGCGCTACTAGTACGGCGCTACAGCTAAAGATTAGTAGTAGCGTGGGTTTACCCGCGCTACTGCTGTATCCACTTAGTAGTAGCGCTTCCTGGAAAGGGCGCTACTGGTAATTACTAGTAGCGCTTCTCGCAGCCCGCGCTGCTACTATTATTCCGTATTATATTTCTTTTTTATTTCATGTTTTATTCATACACCTTTATACAAGTTTTCATACAGCAACAATTTAGAGATTGTTTTTACATCATAATGAGTTATTACATCATTGGGTAAAAGAACCGTGGAGTAGTTTCAAGTGGATGGACATCCACTTGAAACTAATCCGCGGTTCTTTCACCCAATGATATAATAAACATCATCATCATCATCATATCATTAACAACTTATCATCATAATACATCATTGTCACATAACACCTCCTCATGATCATCATTTTCATCAATGAGACATCATATAGCAAGTTGGTAACTAGTCATAATCACAACTCCTCCTCCTCATCATCAACTCTAACACATTGTACCACATAATAACACATTGTACCTAGGACGGCCTACTACCTTCTCTTAGGTAAAATAGCGTAAAACAAGATAGGCCCTGACTCTCCATTATGGAGAATGGAGATTATCCTGTCTCCAATTCTTGCCCTTCGCACAATGTTGCTTCCAAGTAGCTCCCTACGATTGACCATACATTTTTTCCAATCTTTGATTGTCATGTCTTCATCAGTTTTAGAAATCCGATATGGACAGGAGTGATTCGTAGGACGACCTGGCCGTATGTTCAAAACATCAAGGCGACCTTTCCGAAACATCAGATGAGTCACACAATCCTTCGGGATTTTCTGTTGTAAAACATAGTAATAACTTCGTAGTTAGCAATGTAGTTCAGTTTTAGAAGAATTTATGCAAAAGATGCACGGATGTTGTAATAGTAAAAAATATTATCATGGCATCTCCATGGATGTTACCGTAGTTTAACACATGCACTAGTGGCACGTATTGACCGTAATGTGGAGGAGTTTGATAATAGATATTGTAATTCTCAAGATTAGTAATAAATGAGATAAGATGATTTTTCTCCTGATAAGTAAATTCTGAGCCATCAGTGTAGTAGGTTCTGTCTACCATCTTCCGCACATTCTTTGAAGAATGAAAATAATCTGTCAACTATTTTGAAATAAACAATATAAATTACTTAATAACTATGTTTGAGAAACTCACATAGCGGTAGAATTGGAAGCGTATCAACAAGGACCCAAATGTCCATATTGTCTTGGGCGATGTCAGGATCACCAAGATCCATGGTGACAAGCATATCCTCATGAAAATCATACATCTTGCAAAGTGCTTCCCAATTCGGGCAACCAAAGTGGGTTACGCTCTTAGAATTGTACAGATTTACTTCAAAATCCATACCATGATGGGTCCTTAGGTGAATTTTCTTTGTTTCCATACTTTCATGATCTTCCAAATCCATCCTCTCCAAGACATAGCGTCTTGCATGGCATGGGATAAGCTGGTCGAATTGTAAAAGACGAAAATTACACGTTGAAGTAGTTGAAGTCGTGCTTAATTATGAAAAAAGCGCTTGTCGTCGTTGTGTACCGTTTCAACATCGAAGGTCTCCTGGAGCTTAATGCTAAAGCGCCGACCTTCATCCAGGTGAGGCCTGTCGCACAGACCTCGATCGTCATTGCACCAGTCGCACTCCCTCGGGAGACTTTCGTCGTCCGATGACGACATTTCCTATGTTCATAATTCAAAGATTAAACTTGTAGAATTAAATATATGTACTACAAAAACTAAATTAGATCATTATTATTCATCACGGGTTGACTATCGGTCTGCCGAGTCTTTTCTTGAAAACTCTCAGCTCACGTGGTGTATATATTCGACCGTTGGTGATGGTCGCTCCTCCCTTTGTCCCCGAGTGCATTACACCAAAATGTCTAGCACACGGGAACGAAGGAGAAGCGACCCCCACGACAACAATCGGGATTCTTCGGGGGGGGGGGGGGGGGGGGGGGGGGGGGGGGGGGGGGGGGGGGGGGGGGGGGGGGGGGGGGGGGGGGGGGGGGGGGGGGGGGGGGGGGGGGGGGGGGGGGGGGGGGGGGGGGGGGGGGGGGGGGGGGGGGGGGGGGGGGGGGGGGGGGGGGGGGGGGGGGGGGGGGGGGGGGGGGGGGGGGGGGGGGGGGGGGGGGGGGGGGGGGGGGGGGGGGGGGGGGGGGGGGGGGGGGGGGGGGGGGGGGGGGGGGGGGGGGGGGGGGGGGGGGGGGGGGGGGGGGGGGGGGGGGGGGGGGGGGGGGGGGGGGGGGGGGGGGGGGGGGGGGGGGGGGGGGGGGGGGGGGGGGGGGGGGGGGGGGGGGGGGGGGGGGGGGGGGGGGGGGGGGGGGGGGGGGGGGGGGGGGGGGGGGGGGGGGGGGGGGGGGGGGGGGGGGGGGGGGGGGGGGGGGGGGGGGGGGGGGGGGGGGGGGGGGGGGGGGGGGGGGGGGGGGGGGGGGGGGGGGGGGGGGGGGGGGGGGGGGGGGGGGGGGGGGGGGGGGGGGGGGGGGGGGGGGGGGGGGGGGGGGGGGGGGGGGGGGGGGGGGGGGGGGGGGGGGGGGGGGGGGGGGGGGGGGGGGGGGGGGGGGGGGGGGGGGGGGGGGGGGGGGGGGGGGGGGGGGGGGGGGGGGGGGGGGGGGGGGGGGGGGGGGGGGGGGGGGGGGGGGGGGGGGGGGGGGGGGGGGGGGGGGGGGGGGGGGGGGGGGGGGGGGGGGGGGGGGGGGGGGGGGGGGGGGGGGGGGGGGGGGGGGGGAAAATCTAGGCCACTCGATATTTCGTACATATTCTAGCACAAGTCGTGCCAAAATTCACGGAAAAATCCAGCATGACCTTTGCTAAAAAAGGACATATTGAGCGCCTGAAATTTGCCGGAACGGAAATTAATCAACACTTCGGCAAAACATAGGCCACTCGGAGGTGTAACCAGCAAACATGGCTGGCCACTTGGGCAAGCACATATCCTATTTGAGCAACACAAGATATACATGTTTATATCTACATCATATGAGCATTCAAACTTGATGGTCATTGCATTTCAATTGTTGAAAATACGAACAAAAACATTTCAAAATATCTTATAGGACTCATATTGACATGGAGATTTGGTTGGTCTCACCTCGAGGTCGGAGGGGGTCGGTGACGGGGACGACGGCGGGGATGATGGAGGGGCTCCTTGATTTCTGCAAAAACAAAAACCCTATAAGCTATCAACTAATCAAATGCATATGCCTTGCATAGTGGGGTCCAATTTGAGCATTCAAAATAGGAGTACTTCTCCAATTTGAGCATTCAATAAGCAAAACCAAATCGTAAAATAAAAATTATTCAAATTAGCATGCATTCGATAAGCAAAACTAAATCATCTCTTCCGTCCGTACATCATCGAATATTATGGTCGCTCCTCCCTTTGTCCCCGAGTGCATTACACCAAAATGTCTAGCACACGGGAACGAAGGAGAAGCGACCCCCACGACAACAATCGGGATTCTTCGTCCTCTCATATATGGTGGAGACTTTCCCTCACTAATTCCTCTCTGACATTTGCGACCGTCGGTGATGGTCGTTACTCCTCCTTCCCCTAGTGCATAACAAAGGTCTAGCACAAGGAGAAGAAGGAGAAACGACCCCCATGACAACAGTCGGGATTCTTCGTCCTCTCTCCTATATGGTGGACACACTCCCTCACTGATTTTTTGACCGTCGGTGATGGTCGTTATTCCTCCTTCCCCTAGTGCATAACAACAGTCTAGCACAAGGAGAAGAAGGAAAAACGACCCCCACGACAACAATCGGGATTCTTCTTCTCTCATATATGGTGCAGACTTTCTCCCTCACTCATTTGCCCCCCCCCCCCCCCCCCCCCCCCCCCCCCCCCCCCCCCCCCCCCCCCCCCCCCCCCCCCCCCCCCCCCCCCCCCCCCCCCCCCCCCCCCCCCCCCCCCCCCCCCCCCCCCCCCCCCCCCCCCCCCCCCCCCCCCCCCCCCCCCCCCCCCCCCCCCCCCCCCCCCCCCCCCCCCCCCCCCCCCCCCCCCCCCCCCCCCCCCCCCCCCCCCCCCCCCCCCCCCCCCCCCCCCCCCCCCCCCCCCCCCCCCCCCCCCCCCCCCCCCCCCCCCCCCCCCCCCCCCCCCCCCCCCCCCCCCCCCCCCCCCCCCCCCCCCCCCCCCCCCCCCCCCCCCCCCCCCCCCCCCCCCCCCCCCCCCCCCCCCCCCCCCCCCCCCCCCCCCCCCCCCCCCCCCCCCCCCCCCCCCCCCCCCCCCCCCCCCCCCCCCCCCCCCCCCCCCCCCCCCCCCCCCCCCCCCCCCCCCCCCCCCCCCCCCCCCCCCCCCCCCCCCCCCCCCCCCCCCCCCCCCCCCCCCCCCCCCCCCCCCCCCCCCCCCCCCCCCCCCCCCCCCCCCCCCCCCCCCCCCCCCCCCCCCCCCCCCCCCCCCCCCCCCCCCCCCCCCCCCCCCCCCCCCCCCCCCCCCCCCCCCCCCCCCCCCCCCCCCCCCCCCCCCCCCCCCCCCCCCCCCCCCCCCCCCCCCCCCCCCCCCCCCCCCCCCCCCCCCCCCCCCCCCCCCCCCCCCCCCCCCCCCCCCCCCCCCCCCCCCCCCCCCCCCCCCCCCCCCCCCCCCCCCCCCCCCCCCCCCCCCCCCCCCCCCCCCCCCCCCCCCCCCCCCCCCCCCCCCCCCCCCCCCCCCCCCCCCCCCCCCCCCCCCCCCCCCCCCCCCCCCCCCCCCCCCCCCCCCCCCCCCCCCCCCCCCCCCCCCCCCCCCCCCCCCCCCCCCCCCCCCCCCCCCCCCCCCCCCCCCCCCCCCCCCCCCCCCCCCCCCCCCCCCCCCCCCCCCCCCCCCCCCCCCCCCCCCCCCCCCCCCCCCCCCCCCCCCCCCCCCCCCCCCCCCCCCCCCCCCCCCCCCCCCCCCCCCCCCCCCCCCCCCCCCCCCCCCCCCCCCCCCCCCCCCCCCCCCCCCCCCCCCCCCCCCCCCCCCCCCCCCCCCCCCCCCCCCCCCCCCCCCCCCCCCCCCCCCCCCCCCCCCCCCCCCCCCCCCCCCCCCCCCCCCCCCCCCCCCCCCCCCCCCCCCCCCCCCCCCCCCCCCCCCCCCCCCCCCCCCCCCCCCCCCCCCCCCCCCCCGGGTTTAGCCTCTCCGATCTCGTGGTAGATCAACTCTTGTAATACTCATATCATCAAGAATAAATCAAGCAAGATGTAGGGTTTTACCTCCATCAAGAGGGCCCGAACCTGGGTAAAACATCGTGTTCCCTGCCTCCTATTACCATCCACCTTAGACGCACAGTTCGGGACCCCCTACCCGAGATCCGCCGGTTTTGACATCGACATTGGTGCTTTCATTGAGAGTTCCTCTGTGTCGTCACCGTTAGGCTTGATGGCTCCTACTATCATCGATAGCGATGTGGTCCAGGGTGAGACTTTTCTCCCCGGACAGATCTTTGTGTTTGGCGGCTTCGCACTGCGGGCCAACTCGCTTGGCCATCTGGAGTAGATCGAAAGTTACGCCCCTGGCCACCAGGTCAGGTTTGGAAACTTAAATTACATGGTCGATATCCGCGGAGACTTGATCTTCGACGGATTCGAGCCCTTGCCTTGTGCGCCACGCGGTCACGATGAGTACGATCTAGCTCTACCATCGGACAGTGTTCAAGAAATCGCACAGGCAGCCGCTCCGACCCTCAATTTGGAGCCGGTTGCGCCATCCATGGACGGGTGGATAGACCCCGTCGCGGAGGCCATATCCTTTGTGGCGATCGAGCCGAATATCGACCTTACCCTTCACGAGAGCCGTGTTGCCAAACTGCCGGATCCTTCTCCGACCATGGACTCCGAACCGCCTGCGCCCGTTCCTATCGAATCTGATTGGGCGCCGATCATGGAGTTTACCCCCACAGATATTTTTCAGCACTCGCCCTTCGGCGACATACTGAACTCATTAAGGTCTCTCTCCTTGTCAGGAGGATCCTGGCCGAACTATGTCCGGCAGGATTGGGATGCAGATGACGAAGAAATTCGCCGCCCACCCACCACCCACTTAGTAGCCACTATCGACGACTTAACCGACATGCTTGACTTAGACTCCGAAGACATCGACGGTATGGACGACGGTGCGGGAGACGAAGAGGAACCACTGCCCATAGGGCACTGGACAGCCACCTCATCATACGATATATACATGGTGGACACACCCAAAGAGGGCAATGGCGACGAGACAATGGAGGATGACCCCTCCAAGAAGCAACCCAAGCGCCAGCATCAGCGGCGCCGCTCTAAGTCCCGCCAGGGCAAAAGTGGTGATACCGGCACCGGAGATAATAGCACTCCGATAGTGCCGAAGACAACAATAATCCCCTCCAGCAAGATTTAGAGCAGGAGGATGGAGGAGACAGCCCTCCTGAGAGAGCGGCAGATGGAGAGGCGGAGGATGATAATTACATGCCTCCCTCCATAGACGAGGCAAGCCTCGACGATGACGAATTCGTCGTGCTAGAGGATCCCGTCGAACAAGAGCGCTTCAAGCGCTGGCTTATAGCCACGGCAAATAGCCTTAAGAAAAAGCAGCATCAGCTTCAAGCTGATCAAGATTTGCTAGCTGACAGATGGACTGAAGTCCTGGCGGCCGAGGAATATAAACTCGAATGCCCCTCCAAGAGTTACCCAAAGTGCAGGTTGCTACCCCGACTTGAGGAGGAAGCACCGAAACCTACATCCCCGGCGTATGACACGGCTGATCGGCCACCTCGTGGCCGCGACAGAGAGACATTCCAAGCCAAAAGCTCAGCCCGCACCCCGACGCCATTCAAATAAAAAGGCATGGGGAAATACGCTAGACCTACGAGATGTATTGGAGGACAAAGCAAAACATGCAAGATCGATCTATTAGGGGGTCTCCGGACGGCCGGACTATATCCTTTGGCCGGACTGTTGGACTATGAAGATACAAGATTGAAGACTTCGTCTCGTGTCCGGGTGGGACTCTACTTGGCGTGGAAGGCAAGCTAGGCAATACAGATATGTATATCTCCTCCTTTGTAACCGACCTTGTGTAACCCTAGCCCCCCCGGTGTCTATATAAACCAGAGGGTTTTAGTCCGTAGGACAATATACAATCATACCATAGGCTAGCTTCTAGGGTTTAGCCTCTCCCCCCCCCCCCCCCCCCCCCCCCCCCCCCCCCCCCCCCCCCCCCCCCCCCCCCCCCCCCCCCCCCCCCCCCCCCCCCCCCCCCCCCCCCCCCCCCCCCCCCCCCCCCCCCCCCCCCCCCCCCCCCCCCCCCCCCCCCCCCCCCCCCCCCCCCCCCCCCCCCCCCCCCCCCCCCCCCCCCCCCCCCCCCCCCCCCCCCCCCCCCCCCCCCCCCCCCCCCCCCCCCCCCCCCCCCCCCCCCCCCCCCCCCCCCCCCCCCCCCCCCCCCCCCCCCCCCCCCCCCCCCCCCCCCCCCCCCCCCCCCCCCCCCCCCCCCCCCCCCCCCCCCCCCCCCCCCCCCCCCCCCCCCCCCCCCCCCCCCCCCCCCCCCCCCCCCCCCCCCCCCCCCCCCCCCCCCCCCCCCCCCCCCCCCCCCCCCCCCCCCCCCCCCCCCCCCCCCCCCCCCCCCCCCCCCCCCCCCCCCCCCCCCCCCCCCCCCCCCCCCCCCCCCCCCCCCCCCCCCCCCCCCCCCCCCCCCCCCCCCCCCCCCCCCCCCCCCCCCCCCCCCCCCCCCCCCCCCCCCCCCCCCCCCCCCCCCCCCCCCCCCCCCCCCCCCCCCCCCCCCCCCCCCCCCCCCCCCCCCCCCCCCCCCCCCCCCCCCCCCCCCCCCCCCCCCCCCCCCCCCCCCCCCCCCCCCCCCCCCCCCCCCCCCCCCCCCCCCCCCCCCCCCCCCCCCCCCCCCCCCCCCCCCCCCCCCCCCCCCCCCCCCCCCCCCCCCCCCCCCCCCCCCCCCCCCCCCCCCCCCCCCCCCCCCCCCCCCCCCCCCCCCCCCCCCCTGCTGCTTTTTCTTAAGGCTATTTGCCGTGGCTATAAGCCGGCGCTTGAAGCGCTCTTGTTCGACGGGATCCTCAGGCACGACAAATTCTTCATCGTCGAGGCTTGCCTCGTCTTCGGAGGGAGGCATGTAATTATCATCCTCCGCCTCTCCATCTGCCACTCTCTCGGGAGGGCTGGCTTCTCCATCCTCCTGCTCTACATCTTGCTGGAGGGGATTGTTATTATCTTCGGCACTATTCGGAGTGCTATTATCTCCTGTGCCGGTGTCACCGCTTTTGCTTTGGCGAGACTTAGAGTGGCGCCGCTGACGTCTGCGCTTGGGTTGCTTCTTGGAGGGGTCATCCTCCGCTGTCCCGTCGCCATTGCCTTCTTTGGGTGTGTCCACCATATATATGTCATATGACGAGGTGGCTGTCCAGTGCCCTGTGGGCAGTGGTTCTTGTTCGCCTCCTGCATCGTCGTCCATGCCGTCGATGTCTTCGGAGTCAAAGTCAAGCATGTTGGTCAAATCGTCGACAGTGGCTACTAAATGGGTGGTGGGTGGGCGGCGAATTTCTTCGTCATCCACATCAAAATCCTGCCGGACATAGTTCGGCCAGGACTCTCCCGACAAGGAGAGAGACCTTAATGAGTTCAGTATGTCGCCGAAGGGCGGGTGT
>JAAAWM010010698.1:0-48253 GCA_036873465.1 Thinopyrum obtusiflorum
TATTTCTTCGGACCGATAATTCTCCGGCGTCCCGAACACCACATCAAGTGTAAATTTTCCTGCGCACCGAGCTTCCTGGCTGGGAATGATACCTCAAAAGGTTGTGTTGCTTTTCTCAATGCGGCTCCTGTCTATTTCCATCTTGTGGAGCGTGTCCTCGTAAATGAGGTTTAGTCCACTGCCGCCGTCCATGAGGACTTTTGTAAGTCGAAAGCCGTCCACGATGGGACTGAGGACTAGGGCAGCTAGCGCTCAGACTGTTCTGTATTTAGGTTCGTCACTGGCGTTGAAGGTTATGGCCGTGTCATTCCAGGGGTCAATTGCAGCGACCTGGCAAACTTTGGCGAGATCGCGCAGGGCCCTTTTACGCTTGTTGTTTGAAGCGAATGTCTCGAAGACTGCCAATACTCTATTGTCATCGTTTGCTGGAGGGTGTTGTTCTGGGGTGTCCTTGATAAGGATGTTCTCGCCGCTCTTGGCCACCTGCCGAAGTATCCAACATGCTCTAAGGCTGTGGGTTGCCATGGTATCCGGCGTCGTGTGTATTTTGCATGGGCCATTGAGCCATCCCTCCAGAACGGTGCCGTGCAATGTAATATGTTTATGTTTTTTGACTGTTCGGCTGGGCGTGCCCCGGGGGCGCGTCCTTTTTGCCTGTAGGGGGAGCCGGGATGGTTCCCAGCAAGCTGCCCGAGTTTTCCAGGCGCTTTCCATCGCGTTGTACTTTTGTATGATAGTTGCTAGGTCAGCGAACTTTGGTATGCGACGGCGATTGATGGCGTTAAGGATACCTTCGTTCGCGCAGTTGTTGGAGAATGCTGCTATCACGTCTTCATCGCGGCAGTCTTTTACCTTGTTTTTAACAAGGAGGAATCTAGCCCAGAAGTGGTGGACCGTTTCCTGAGACTGTTGTTTGATGCTTCTGAGAGCATCTATGTCCGGGTGGGTGGGTGGAATTGAATCCGAACCCTGACCCAATTTTGGATCCGGAGTTTGGAGGTCTACCGGGCCGGACAGTTTGGGCTCCGGGATATCGGCTAATTTTTTAGGCTCGTCGTCCGACTGGGGGGGGGGGGGGGGGGGGGGGGGGGGGGGGGGGGGGGGGGGGGGGGGGGGGGGGGGGGGGGGGGGGGGGGGGGGGGGGGGGGGGGGGGGGGGGGGGGGGGGGGGGGGGGGGGGGGGGGGGGGGGGGGGGGGGGGGGGGGGGGGGGGGGGGGGGGGGGGGGGGGGGGGGGGGGGGGGGGGGGGGGGGGGGGGGGGGGGGGGGGGGGGGGGGGGGGGGGGGGGGGGGGGGGGGGGGGGGGGGGGGGGGGGGGGGGGGGGGGGGGGGGGGGGGGGGGGGGGGGGGGGGGGGGGGGGGGGGGGGGGGGGGGGGGGGGGGGGGGGGGGGGGGGGGGGGGGGGGGGGGGGGGGGGGGGGGGGGGGGGGGGGGGGGGGGGGGGGGGGGGGGGGGGGGGGGGGGGGGGGGGGGGGGGGGGGGGGGGGGGGGGGGGGGGGGGGGGGGGGGGGGGGGGGGGGGGGGGGGGGGGGGGGGGGGGGGGGGGGGGGGGGGGGGGGGGGGGGGGGGGGGGGGGGGGGGGGGGGGGGGGGGGGGGGGGGGGGGGGGGGGGGGGGGGGGGGGGGGGGGGGGGGGGGGGGGGGGGGGGGGGGGGGGGGGGGGGGGGGGGGGGGGGGGGGGGGGACCCAATTTTGGATCCGGAGTTTGGAGGTCTACCGGGCCGGACAGTTTGGGCTCCGGGATATCGGCTAATTTTTTAGGCTCGTCGTCCGACTTTATGTTTGGAGGAAGAGGCATGCTTTTCTGCCGGAGAGTGTCCGGTTCTTCGCGATCGGCGATCCGAACATAGTCCATCCTCAATATAGTAGAAGAGTTGCTCCGCTCCTCGACTACCGCTATCTGATGGGTGATCGGTGGAGTTTTAATTTCTCTCTCGTTGGGTTTAAGCCCGACCCGATCGTAGTCTGTAGCGACCCCCAAGGCGGCCATGCGATCCAGGAGTTCGTTCAACGATGATAACTCCATTGGATCCATGCGGGCGGAGTATTCGGGATCAACGCAGAGGCAATTTTCGATGACTTGAGGGGTCATCGTCGGCTTAAGGGCCGAGCCGGTGGCCATGACGAAGCCGCCGAGCCGGAGGGTCTGGCCCGAGGCCAGGGCTCCTCCGGAGATGATATTATCCTTGACAACAAGGCGAGCCATCGACCCTCTCGGCGACGGCACAGTGGAACTCTCAATGAAAGCACCAATGTCGGTGTCAAAACCGGCGGATCTCGGGTAGGGGGTCCCGAACTGTGCGTCTAGGATCGATGGTAACAGGAGACGGGGGACACAATGTTTACCCAGGTTTGGGCCCTCTCTATGGAGGTAATACCCTACTTTCTACTTGATTGATCTTGATGAATATGAGTGTTACAAGAGTTGATCTACCACGAGATCGTAATGGCTAAACCCTAGAAGTCTAGCCTATGAGTATATGGTAATGAATCTGTCCTATCCGGACTATGCCCTCCGGTTTATATAGACACCGGAGAGATCTAGGGTTACATGGAGTCGGTTACATAGGAGGAAATCTTCATAATCGGTCGCCTAGCTTGCCTTCCACGTCAAGTAGAGTCCAATCCGGACACGGGTATAGTCTTCGGTCTTCATGTCTTCATAGCCCATCAGTCCGGCCCAACAGATAACTGGCCGGACGCCCGAGGACCCCTTAGTCCAGGACTCCCTCAGCCGGCATTCTTCAGGCCAAATGACATGGTGATGTAGCAATACGCCCCATAGGGTGTGATGAAGGACGTCTTCAGGGCGTCGGCTGGGTCCAGCTTTATGTGAGGATAGCCAGAGTAAGCATCCAGGAAGGACAGGAGCTCACAGCCGGCGGTGGAGTCGATGACTTGGTCGATCCGCGGGAGGGTGAATGGATCCTTGGGGCAGGCCTTGTTCAGGCTGGTGTAGTCGATACACATGCGCCAGGTCTTGTTCTTTTCCAGGACGAGGACTGGGTTGGCCAGCCACTAGGGGTGAAACACTTCCATGATGAAGCCGGCCGCCAAAAGCTTGGCGATCTCTTCACCAATGGTTCTTCTCTTCTCCTCGGAGAAACGTCGTAGGGGTTGGCGGGCAGGCTTGGCATCCTTGCGGACGTGGAGTTTGTGCTCGGCGTACTTCCTCGGGATACCCAACATGTCCTTTGGGGTCCATGCAAAAATATCCCAATTCTCACGGAGGAAGTCGACGAGCTCGCCTTCATATTTGCTGTCGAGGTGGGTGCCTACGACAACGTACTTGCAGCAGCTGGGGTCTTCCGGGTTCAGCTTCACTTTCTTGGTCTCCTTGGAGGGCTTGAATGAGGCCTCGTCGGCCGGCTCCTCGGCCGGAACCGGCACGGCCGGCATCTCGCTGGCTAGGGTGACGATCCGGTCGAGCTAGCGCCGCTCCTCGGCTATGACCAGCGATTCGGCCAGTTTGGCGCCGTCTCGGGTGCACTCCAGGGACTTGCGGTAATCGCCAGTGATGGTGATGAGGCCCTTCGGACCTGGCAGCTTCATCTTCAGGTAAGCGTAGTGGGGGACCGCCATGAACTTGGCGAGCGCAGGCCGGCCCAGCAGCGCGTGGTACACGCTGGACAGGTCCACCACCTCGAACCAGAGTGGCTCACGCTGGAAGTGATCACTGGTGCCGAATAGGATGTCGAGTCGGATCCGGACGATCAGAGAGCAGGAGAGGCCGGGAACGATGCCATGGAAGATCGTCCGGGTTGGCTCTAGGTCTTTGGCCTCGAGGCCGAGATTGGTCATGGTGTCG
This sequence comes from Thinopyrum obtusiflorum, assembly GCA_036873465.1. NCBI lineage: Eukaryota > Viridiplantae > Streptophyta > Magnoliopsida > Poales > Poaceae > Thinopyrum > Thinopyrum obtusiflorum. The sequence goes on from JAAAWM010010698.1 coordinate 3,806, forward strand.
CGCTAGAGGATGTTGATGCTGCTGCCACCGTTGATGAGAACCCGAGAGAACTTGCATGTGCGCCGAGGCGCGACAATGGTGGGGTTGAGGACGAGGGCGTAGCCACCCGGGTTCGGCATGACAGCCGGGTGATCTTACCGAGTCCAAGTGACCGGGTGCTCCGACCAGTGCATGTATTGCGGCTTGGCCAGGATGATGGTGTTCACCTCCTGCTGGAGCAGGTGCTCACTACGGTTGTCATCACCAAGGCTGGTGAAGATGACGTAGGTCGCGTTCTGGGCCGGGTAGACGTCGTCACGCATCGCGCCGCCAGCCGGGGGCGGTGGAGGAAGCGGAGGCGGCTGCCCCGCTCCCGGAGCCGGGGCTGGAGGAGGCGGGATGTCGCCCCTCATGATGCGCTTGGTGATGGCGCACTGCCAAAGCGTGTGCGTGGATGGCCTCGCGCCGCTGTGATGCCTGCTCAGCGGCCGCGACGAGCCGGTTGTCATAGCGCTGGGCCGGCTGGTCGGCCTTGCGCTTGTTGTTCTGCTGGTTGTGCTGCTGCCGGCTGCCTTCGCCGGCCGGCTTCGGAGGGGGGACCGGCTTTGCTTTGCCGGCTTCGTCCAGCGCCACCTGGATCTTCATGGCGGAGTCGGCATTGGCGTACTTGTCCGCCGTCACTATCGGGAGGATGAACCCCAGGCAGGCAACGGAACCCGGATCCTTTTCAAAAGAAACAGGGCCAGCATCGCCCCTCAATCCGGCTCGCACTTGACCGGGTCGTCCAACCCAGCCAAATCCGGGGGGGGGGGGGGGGGGGGGGGGGGGGGGGGGGGGGGGGGGGGGGGGGGGGGGGGGGGGGGGGGGGGGGGGGGGGGGGGGGGGGGGGGGGGGGGGGGGGGGGGGGGGGGGGGGGGGGGGGGGGGGGGGGGGGGGGGGGGGGGGGGGGGGGGGGGGGGGGGGGGGGGGGGGGGGGGGGGGGGGGGGGGGGGGGGGGGGGGGGGGGGGGGGGGGGGGGGGGGGGGGGGGGGGGGGGGGGGGGGGGGGGGGGGGGGGGGGGGGGGGGGGGGGGGGGGGGGGGGGGGGGGGGGGGGGGGGGGGGGGGGGGGGGGGGGGGGGGGGGGGGGGGGGGGGGGGGGGGGGGGGGGGGGGGGGGGGGGGGGGGGGGGGGGGGGGGGGGGGGGGGGGGGGGGGGGGGGGGGGGGGGGGGGGGGGGGGGGGGGGGGGGGGGGGGGGGGGGGGGGGGGGGGGGGGGGGGGGGGGGGGGGGGGGGGGGGGGGGGGGGGGGGGGGGGGGGGGGGGGGGGGGGGGGGGGGGGGGGGGGGGGGGGGGGGGGGGGGGGGGGGGGGGGGGGGGGGGGGGGGGGGGGGGGGGGGGGGGGGGGGGGGGGGGGGGGGGGGGGGGGGGGGGGGGGGGGGGGGGGGGGGGGGGGGGGGGGGGGGGGGGGGGGGGGGGGGGGGGGGGGGGGGGGGGGGGGGGGGGGGGGGGGGGGGGGGGGGGGGGGGGGGGGGGGGGGGGGGGGGGGGGGGGGGGGGGGGGGGGGGGGGGGGGGGGGGGGGGGGGGGGGGGGGGGGGGGGGGGGGGGGGGGGGGGGGGGGGGGGGGGGGGGGGGGGGGGGGGGGGGGGGGGGGGGGGGGGGGGGGGGGGGGGGGGGGGGGGGGGGGGGGGGGGGGGGGGGGGGGGGGGGGGGGGGGGGGGGGGGGGGGGGGGGGGGGGGGGGGGGGGGGGGGGGGGGGGGGGGGGGGGGGGGGGGGGGGGGGGGGGGGGGGGGGGGGGGGGGGGGGGGGGGGGGGGGGGGGGGGGGGGGGGGGGGGGGGGGGGGGGGGGGGGGGGGGGGGGGGGGGGGGGGGGGGGGGGGGGGGGGGGGGGGGGGGGGGGGGGGGGGGGGGGGGGGGGGGGGGGGGGGGGGGGGGGGGGGGGGGGGGGGGCTTCGTACTCGGCGACGTTGTTGGAGGCGGTGAAGTGGATCTGGAGCGCGTACCGAAACCGGTCGCTCTTCGGGAAGGACAACACGATGCCGGCCCCCAGGCCGAGACGCATCTTCGAGCTGTCGAAGTGCATGCGCCAGTGCGTCGAGTCCGGCGGCGGTGGCAGGTACTGGGTCTCGGTCCAGTCGACGAGGAAGTCGGCCAAGGCTTGGGACTTGATCGTAGTGCGAGGCTCGCAGAGGATGGTGTGGCCGGCTAACTCGAGCGCCCACTTGGCGATCCGGCCAGAGGCGTCCCGACACCCGATGATCTCGCCGAGGGGGGCCGTGCTGACCACGGTAACGACGTGCTCTTGGAAGTACTGCTTCAACTTCTTGGCGGTGAAGTACACGTCGTAACACATCTTCTGGTAGTGCGGGTAATTCTGCTTGGAGGCGGAGAGCACCTCACTCAGGTAATAGACAGGGCGTTGGACGGCTTGGACCTTGCCCTCCTCTAGTCGCTCAACCACCATCACTGTGCTGACCGACCGCGAGGTGGCAGTGATGTAGAGCAGCAGCGGCTCCTTCTCGGCCGGTGCGGCCAGGACTGGTGCGGTGGAGAGCATGCGCTTGAGGTCCCGGAAAGCCTCGTCCGCCTGATCGTTCCATTCGAACGGCATCATCTTCTTCATCAGCTGATATAGGGGCAAGGCCCTCTCGCCCAGCCAGCCGAGAAACCGGTTGACCGAGGCCAAGCAGCCGGTGAACTTCTGGACATCACGCAGCCGAGCCGGCTTGCGCATGCACTCGATGGCCTTGATCTTCTCCGGGTTTGCCTCAATGCTGCGCTCCGAGACGAGGAAGCCGAGTAGCTTTCCTGCCGGGATGCCGAAAATGCACTTCTTCGGGTTGAACTTGACTTTGTACTCGCGCAGGTTGGCGAAGGTTTCCTTCAGGTCGTCGAGGAGCGTGAGGTGCTGCTTGGTCTTCACCACAATGTCGTCCACATAGACATGGATGTTGCGGCCGAGTTGCGGCAGCAAGCATTTCTGCATGCAGCGCTGGGAGGTGGCGCCAGCGTTCTTCAGGCCGAACGACATGGTGATGTAGCAATATGCCCCAAAGGGCGTGATGAAGGACGTCTTCAGGGCGTCGGCCGGGTCCAGCTTTATCTGATGATAGCCGGAGTAAGCATCCAGGAACGACAGGAGCTCACAGCCCGCGGTGGAGTCGATGACTTGGTTGATCCGCGGGAGGGCGAACGGATCCGGGGGGCAGGCCTTGTTTAGGCTGGTGTAATCTATACACATGTGCCAGGTCTTGTTCTTCTTCAGGAAGAGGACTGGGTTGGCCAGCCATCCGGGGTGAAACACTTCCATGATGAAGCCGGCCGCCAAAAGCTTGGCAACCTCTTCACCAATGGTTCTTCTCTTCTCTTTGGAGAAATGTCGCAGGGGTTGACGGACAGCCATGGCATCCTTGCGGACGTGGAGTTTGTGCTCGGCGTACTTCCTCGGGATACCCGGCATGTCCTTTGGGGTCCATGCAAAAATATCCCGATTCTCACAGATGAAGTCGACGAGCTCGCCTTCCTATTTGCTGTCGAGATGGGTGCCCACGACAATGTACTTGCTGCAGCTGGGGTCTTCCGGGTTCAACTTCACTTTCTTGGTTTCCTTGGAGGGCTTGAACGAGGCCTTGTCGGCCGGCTCCTTGGCCGGAACCGGTGCGGCCGATGTCTCGTTGGCCAGGGCGACGATCCGGTCGAGCTGGCGCCGCTCCTCGGCTATGACTAGCGACTCGGCCAGCTTGGTGCCATCTCGGGTGCACTCCAGGGACTTGCTGTAGTCGCCAGTGATGGTGATGAGGCCCTTCGGACCCGGCAGCTTCATTTTCAGGTAAGTGTAGTGGGGGACCGCCATGAACTTGGCGAGCGCGGGCCGGCCCAGCAGCGCATGGTACGCGCTGGACAGGTCCACCACCTCGAACCAAAGCGGCTCGTGTCGGAAGTGGTTGTTGTCGCCGAACAGGACGTCGAGCCGGATCCGGCCGATCAGAGAGCAGGAGAGGCCGGGAACGATGCCGTGGAAGATCGTCCGGGTCAGCTCCAAGTCTTTGGCCTTGAGGCCAAGCTTGGTCATGGTGTCGCGGTAGAGGATGTTGATGCTGCTGCCACCGTCTATGAGGACTCGGGAGAACTTGCACGTGTGCCGAGGTGCGACGATGGTGGGGTTGAGGACAAGGGCATAGCCACCTGGGTTCGGCATGACAGCCGGGTGGTCTTCCCGGGTCCACATGACCGGGCGCTCCGACCAGTGCATGTACTCCGGCTTGGCCGGGATGACGGTGTTCACCTCCTGCCGAAGGAGGCGCTCGCTGCGCTTGTCGTCACCGAGGCTGGTGAAGACGACGTAAGTCGCATTCTGGGCGGGGTAGACATCGTCGCGCATCGCGCTGCCAGTCGGGGGCGGTGGAGGAGGCGGAGGCGGCTGCCCCGCTCCCGGAGCCGGGGCCGGAGGAGGCGGGATGTCGCCCCTCATGAGCCGCTTGGTGATGGCGCACTGCCGAAGCGTGTGCATGGATGGCCTTGTGCCGCTGTGGTGCTTGCAGGGAGCGTCGAGCATCTCCTTGAAACTGGCAGGCTGCCACGCCATCTTGCCGGTCTGCCGGCGTTTGGCGGCCGGGTCAGTCGCGGGCGCCTGCTCGGCGGCCGCGACGAGCCGGTTGTCGTAGCGCTGGGCCGGCTGGTCGGCCTTGCGCTTGTTGTTTTGCTAGTTGTGCTGCTGCCGGCTTCCTTCGCCGGCCGGCCTCGGAGGGGGAACCGGCTTTTCTTTGCCGGCTTCATCCAGTGCCACCTGGATCTTCATGGCGGCATCGGCGTTGGCGTACTTGTCCGCCGTCACCATGAGCACGGCCATGGTGGCCTGCTCGGAGCGTAAGAGCTTGTGCTTGAGGAGGGTGCCATCCCGGCACCCGTTGACGAAGTACTGCATCGCTTGGACTTCGTGGACGCCCTCGCAGCTAATCCGGAGCTCGGTCCAGCATGCGAGGTACTCGCAGCCGGTTTCCGCCGGTCCCTGCATGCACATGGCAAGCTGGCTAGGGCGGCCGGGTCACCGGTAGGTCCCTGTAAAGTTGCGTACGAAGTCTTGCTCGAAGTCGACCCACATGTTGATGCTGCCCACCGGCAGGTTGTTCAACCACATGCGGGCCGACCCCTGGAGCATGAGTGGCGTGTAGCGCACGGCGAGACGGTGGTTGCCGCCGGCGATGCCGATGGCGGTGGTGTAGTCGGTGAGCCAGTCCTCCGGCTTCACGGTGCCGTTGTACTTGGGGGTGTCGCGGGGAAGCATGAACCCTTTGGTAAAGGGCTCGTCCCGGATGCGCGGGCTGAAGCACGCCGGCCCGACGGGGCCGCTTTCCTATAGCTCCTGGGAAAGGGCGAGTCGGTCGAGGCGGTGGCGGGCGTCGGTGTCGTTGATGGCGCGCGGGCCCAGCCGGCTGGCGACCGCGCCGCGGGGGGCCGGGTCGACCGAAGCCGAACGTTGGCCGGGTTGGAGTGGAGGGTCTAACCGGTGTCGGTCTTCCAAGGCCGGCTCGTCGCCCGAGCTGCCGGCAGCCGCCGGGGCGGGGTTGCGCTGGGTCCGGGTGCGGCCGGAGTGCGCCTCGCCGGGTAGCGAAGACGCCGTGTTCTGGTGGTCGCCGGGTCCATCAGCGCGGAGGGAGCCGGATCCCGCCGGCTTGGCGAGTTGGTTGACGCGGTCCTGCTGCGCGTTGGCCACGTCGAGGAGGTCGTTCACCCGCTTGAGGCGCTCCTTCAGCTCCTCGCCCGCGAGCTGATCCAGGCCGACCGCGGCCGCCTGGGCGTCACGCATGTTCTTCACGAGAGTCTCGTAGACGGGCGGGATGGCGACGAAGGCGCGGCCTATCACTCCTCCCTGGGCTCGCACGTCGGCGACCCGGCTTGGCTCAGCCGCGGGGGGCGTGAAGCCGTAGGCGTTGTTGCGCTCCAACTGAGCGGAGTCCAGGCGTCGCTGCGTTGCGGCGAGCGTCCCAGTCAGGTCCAGCAGGCACTGGCGGTCCTCCTCGAGCCGAGTCCGGGCCTCGGCGATGTTGGAGGTGTCGACGTCGGTGGCGATGGGGACGCGAAGGCTCTGCATCGTGGCACGCAGTGGGTTGGGCGAGCCGGCCCGCTCTGCTGCGGCCCTGGCTTCGGCGACCTTCCTCGCCATGCTGGACGAGGAAGAGGCGCCGGTGTCAATGACGAAGACCTCCACGCAGAGGTCCGTTCCTCCGGCGGGAGTGCTGCCGCCGAGGGAGAGGGGGGAGTCGGAGAAGTCAAGTACCTCGATGGGGTACTCGTCGGCCGCGGGCGCGTCGGAGATGCGCAGCGTGGCGTGGGAAGCGGTGAGCGCGTCGATGACATCGTCCGCCAGTGTGACGGGCTCATCGGAGTCGGAGGGGAGCCCCGTCTGGAACATGCTTCCGGCCAGAACCTCGAGCTCCCCCACGATGGGCCCCAACTATCGTGGTGGGCACACGGCAGATGCCAAGGGATGGCTAAAGAGAGGAGAAGGCTCGAGGGCACTGGTGGGCTCCAGAGGCGAGGTCGGCATGAGCGAGCGCGGGACACAAGACATACCCAGGTTCGGGGCTCTCTGGGGAGATAACACCCCTAGTCCTGCCGAGTGTGGTTTATATGTAATATTATAGAGTCGCTCCTAGAGCTGTCTGGAAGAAGAAGAAAGGCTGGCCAGGGCTTAGGCTGCTCCCTTCTCCTTGGGCGTGTGTGAGTGTGTTCTTGTGGTGTGTGCGAGTTGCTTGCCCGTATGCGTGAGGGATCCTAGGAGGTTTTATAGGCTAACCCTCCAGGGGTACAATGGTAATGTCACAAGGCCGTGGGGACGGGTTGTCATCGTCCGGGAAGCCGGTGCTGGGACCCGCCGGGTGTCAGGGCTCGCCGGATTCTCCGGGCATGGGACCCACCGGGTGTAGGGGCACTGTTTGCCATCTTGTCGATCGTCAGGGAGTGGTCGGGTCGAGTCTGCTACAGTGGCGCTCCATCAGGTCACCACTCACTGGTGTCAGCAGTGACGACATGTGCACTGTAGCCACGCCAACCCTGGTCAGCGGGTAGGTGGGGCACTATTGCCACGCCCGGCTGACCAGAGGCATGGGAGGGGCACTGTTGCCTTGCTCATCTCTGAATGAAGACACGTCCCATCGTACGGCCTGGATGGGATAGGAGTTGACCCATGGACGGGTTGGGGAACAAGCCAAAGGGGAGCTGGCTTGTTGGAGAAGTCTTGGTGCCTCGGGTTCGGCTGCCTTGCGCTGGCCGTCGGGGCCGGGCTGAGGAATTCGGCCGGGTCGAGGGGCTTGGCCGGGTCGGCTTGACCCGGCCAAGCGTGAGCCGGCTTGAGGGGCGTTGCTGGCCCCGTTGTTTTTGAAAAGGATCTGGGTTCCATTGCCTGCCTGGGGTTCATCCCCCCGACACAACCCCTTTAACACGTCGGGTTGCGAGGATTTGTTATCTGTGTGCAGGGGCTGTTTACGTTGTGTTGCTTGGTTCTCCTACTGGTTCGATAACCTTTGTTTCATATCTGAGGGAAATGCCTACTGCCGCTGCGCTGCATCATCCCTTCCTCTTTGGGGAAATACCGACGTAGCTTCAAGCGACATCACAGCGTCATGCCCCTGCCTCATCGCTCGCTTCTACCTGAGCCGCCCCGTGCTGTGAGTTGCTCGGCCTCGCAGCCGCCTCTAGCCGCGGCTGGCCTCGCGTTGTCCCCGCCGGAACTGGTTTTGAGCTGCCCAAGCTCCGCACCCGCTGCCAAGTCAACGCTGCCCACCTTCACAGCCGCTCGCCTTCACTTCTGCCGCGGCCGTCACCGCAGTTCTTTCCAGCTCGAGGGTTATAGTTTTCTTGAGCCTTCATCTCGAGCTGCTGTGGAGTATACTCTGGGGACAGTTAATGGCAGATGATGCCTGATGGTGAACAAGTTGCTATGTTAAATTGGGCTCCTAGTAGAGCTGGTGAACAAGACGGATGACGATGGTTTTGATGATTTGGCTGCTAATGTTACTGATGCCATGATGGAAGAGATAGTCAATGCCACTTACCCATCAGTAAAAGGTGTTAATGTGTTATGGATGGGGCCATTGGTCATTTTCAAGGATATGGTTTTCTGAGCTTTGGAGGTCTAAATGAGCAGACACGTGCTATAAATTGAGACGAGTTGGAGTGCCATTGTTTACAAGACAAATAAGGTTGGGTTTGTAGCTAACAAGAAGAATATGGGTACTCAGCAGACATATTCTACTAATGAGTACCCGAGCTCTCAAGTAAATGAAGCGGCAGATGATCCCAGTCGCACGACAATCTTTGTGGGCCCTTTGTGCTGTTATTAGCGGTGTTAGTATGCGCATCCATGCTGCTGCTGGGCTTTCATATATCCCAATTAAATTCTGGTCCACACAAAGATCATCCATCATCCAAAAGCGTCAGGTGAAATCCATCCAGTCAGTTTTTATTGATATCTTTTTGTTTTCTTTCGAGAACAATTATTCTGGCTTGTGATATTTTTTGATGCAGGACAATTGTTCACTGCAAAAGCAATGATTGTGTCATGGATATATAGCTCACGCCACCACTGGCCAGATTACTGACACAAATCATATGGGGTCATTTATAACCCGCCCAGCTTCAACATATTCCAGCATTCCGCTGATCAATTATATGCCGGGTTATATCACGGTCCTGTATGGAGAGTCTCAAGACAACTCCTCAATTTGTCTTAAGACTCGTGGGCTACAATGACATGACTCCGTAAATCTTGCCAGTTTCAGCAAAGTCAAGAACCCCAGGACGTTGGAGGGAAAGATAACCCGGTCCTGGGGGCTACCACCACATTGGTGCAAATTTAAGGGCCGTTAGAAAATTTCTGGCTTAAAAGAAAAGATTCTGGTTCAAGGGAAATCTCTCTCCCACAATATTTTGAGCTCTCACTATCCGGTTCAACATCCGGTTCAAAAAGAATCCATCTCTCGCAAGTTCGAGTTCTTAGGAAAAATTAAGGGTTGCCAAAGAGAACTTGCTGCCATGATGCGCGGTTCAAACATGGGTATCCTGCCTTATTGGCTTATCTTATTATGGTCACTTGGGGGCTTCCTGCTCACTAAGCATAGTTGTGACTACCCTATTGATTCGACTTGAACGCCGTTGCTATAACCCACTTGGAGGCTTGATGCCCAGGTTAAAGGGACCAAAGAGAGTCTGTTGCAGAGCACAACTCAACCATCGGTACCCTGCCTTGATGGTTCAATATATGTCACTTGGGGGCTCCCTGTTCATTGAACATAGCTTTGATAACCCTTTTGATTGGCTGGAAACGCCAGGTGTATACACACAAAAATTTCAGTTAATCCTGCCTTGTACGTCTGCCACTCCGCCCAGGTAATCCTGGAATGACCCACCGAACTCTTGACAGTCAATCTTATTACGACCCTGAACTTGTCAAGGTTAAAACGGCGGTTGGTCATGTGAGGCCTGGCTTACAAGGTTTGAATGAAGGATTAACTTAGTGGCTGTGCAAGCCCATGAAAAGCACTTGATGATAGAGGCCTGGCCACCTATGAAAGCCTTATTTTTTGTTATTTGTTTTTGAACGTTGTTTGAGTTCATATCTTTTTTGATATATGGTTTTAAAATGATTCAGGCCATGTAGCCTTAATCCTTATGACTCATATTTGAGTATATTTGGGGTTTTTTTATAACCCATTCTGGCTTTGGACGTTAAGTCGCCAGTATATTTTGATTGTGCACTTGGATTTATGCGCTCTAAGTTTTTGGGCTGTTACCCTTACTACATATGGCGCTGTAAGCCGGCAGTATGAACCGATTTCACAGGCCATGTAGCCTTGATTATATGACTCATCATTGAATATCTTTGGGTTTGATAACCCGCCCTGATAGCGGATGTTAAGTCACCAGGATATCTTTGCCTTGAGCAATCAAAATTATGATATTGCATGCCTACGGGCAATACCCGTGACGGATTATAATTATTGAGGTATCACCAGGATGTCAATCTCCAGGTATGTTTATCAATAATGGTATGAATATTTTGGGTTTGATAACCCGCCCTGGCTATGGACTTTAAGTCACCAGAATACTTTGGATTGCGCAACTGGGATTATGCGCTTATGAATACTTGGGATGTGGCGATATAAGCCGGCAATTTGAGCCAATTCTCCAGGTATGTTTTTAAATTGTTGGATGAATATGCGAGGTTTGATAACCCGCCCAGGCTTTGGACATTAAGTCGCCAGTATATTTTGGATTGCGCCATTGGAATCATGCGCTTATAAATCATTGGATTGTTACCCTCACTGAATATGGCGATGTAAGCCAGCAGTATAAATCAATCCTACAAGTATGTTTTCCTAGATATATGAGTATATGAGGTTTGATAACCCATCCTGGTTTTTGACTTTAAGTTGCCAGTATGTTTAGGCTTGAATGGCCTTGTTTAGTCTTTTCAGTAATTACATAAGACTATATTATGTTTGGGTTGTTGCCCGCCCTGGCTTTTGACGTTAAGTCGCCAGGGCATATGTTGTTTAAATTTTGTGTAGGACTTGCAGAGTTTTACACATAAGAATATTGCTATTGCTCATATGAATCATTGCGTTTAAACCCATCATCTGGCCATCTGAAGATATTGCCGGGTTATCCAGCTCCGGGTTATATTGTTCAATATTGAGTTTATTGAGGCTATGAGCCGCCAAAGTGATCTTGTAAAAAACTGAATATGATTATGAGCCTCCATGGATGGGGTTATCAATTCTTGATTTTTATAAAGGCTATAAGCCACCGGGTTGCAAAGTCCCGGATTACAATGAATGCGTATTAAGTCGCCATCGGCCTAGAGCCGCCGGGTATTTAAACTCCGGATTTACTTGTCAACAGATAAGGTATTCAAATCTTTAATAGCCAAACTTGGCTGGATTTTCATGATGATATTGAATGTTTGAGGTTTTCATACCAGATTATATTATTCAAATCTTGAATAGCCAACATGGCTGGATTTTTATTATGGTTATCAATAACCAGCATTATGATTGAGGTTTTCAAAGTCGCTTCAGCGCAATGGCTATTATTTCTTTATCAATGGATATGATTTATTCATTGAGCCGGCCCTTGGGGGCTACTAATTGCTCCTGTCAAAAATTCCAAGTACACAAGCTTTAATCCATTATATTGAAGGGTCCACTGCTTAGTTGGTAAAGCACAAGGCTCTTAACCTTATGGTCGTGGGTTCGAGCCCCACGGTGGGGGCTACATCATATGATGTTATTTTCAATGAAGTATATATAAAGTCCCAGCTCAGTATTATCTTACTGAGCTGGCCCTTGGGGGCTATACGTTGCTGCTCAAGTCTACAGGATCATATCTACAAAGTCCCTGCTCATTATTGCATAATGACTCGGCACTTGGGGGCTACACATGGGAAGTAAAAAGTGTTCAGTTTATGATTGGTGACTTACATGAACAACCTGGATTTCTCCAAAGTTACAACATTTATATTAAAGCAAGTCTTAAGCTATCACAATGTTCTTCTCTTAAGACTTGGGGGCTACAGGTGATATGCATGTAAGGGAGGAACAACTTCAAATTCTCAGTTTTGAGCAAACCAGGTATTATATTATTATTGGAGAAATCTGCAAAGTTTATGACCCGGCGTCACCATAAGATCAACCCGGCGTCTGTAACAATCATGACCCGGCATCATCTGTTTTATAACCCAGCAATTTTGGCAATTATAAATCGGCAAGATATACATCTTCAAACCGGCTGAAAATTAGGTGAGTATTTCGAGTCCAATATTTTTGTCAAGTCAGAGCATTGGAAGCCGACTCAAATGGATTCTTTTTACAATATTTCGGCTACAAGCAAATTGACTATGAATTGGTCTATTGACCCGGACTTTTTAGAAGGAGGAAATGACAAGGACTTAAGGATGATCAGGTGCTGGCTCAGAAATTTTTAATCAAGAGCACAACCTGTCAAATTTGTTCTTGTGTTTATTTTGCAGGATCAGTTTAACATGGATAAATCCAAATTAAACTGGGGGCTAATGTCGGGGATATACCCCGCGGTATGACCCGGCCGGATATATGACCCGGCCGGGACTTGGTGGTTCATCAGTAACCCGCCTGAAGACTGGCGACTCACCGGTCTGGCGACTCACGGGTCTGGCGATTTACCGGTCTGGCGACTCACTGATGACCCTGATGGCAGGTCAAATAGATGACAAGGTCCAAGGTCCAAGGCCCAGAAGGCCAGCTCATGCTATGGCGGGCCGGCTTAAGAGGAAAGGCATAAGGATTTTTCCCTTATAAAGGAAGCAAGACTAGGATTCCACTTTGAATAGAGTAGTCCTAGTCCTACTAGGACTAGTCATGTAACCCGCCCCTTCAACTTATATAAGGAGGTGCAGGGCACCCCAAGAGGGACAAGTTTCACGAGTTGGACAAGTTAGGGTTAGACAGACAAGTCTATAACTCATGAGATAGAGCACCCTTGTAATCATGATCATCATCATCAATATCAATGAAGCAGGATGTAGGCTTTTACCTCCACCGTGAGGGGCCGAACCTGGGTAAAAAACCTCGCGTCTCTCGTCCCACTCAACCCCTCTCAAGCTACCACATAGATGCGTTGGCCTCACGACTAAGTCCTCACACTAGGACATCTGCCGTGACAATTCCACGGCAATATTAATGCATATAAAACATCCAAAATAGATAATATAATAGCATGGAACAATAAAAAATTATAGATACGTTGGAGACTGATACGTCTCCATCGTATCTACTTTTCCAAACTCTTTTGCCCTTGTTTTGGACTCTAATTTGCATGATTTGAATGGAACTAACCCAGACTGACGCTGTTTTCAGCAGAATTGCCATGGTGTTATTTTTGTGCAGAAATAAAAGTTCTCGGAATGACCTGAAACTTCACGGATAATATTTTTGAAATAAAAAAAAACATTGGCAAAAGAATCAACCGAGGAGGACCCACCACCTGTCCACAAGGGTGGGGGCGCGCCCTACCCCGTGGGCGCGCTTCCCTGGCTTGTGGGTCCCATGAAGCTCCGCTGACCTCAACTCCAACTCCATATATTCAGTTCGGGGAGAAAAAATCAGAGAGAAGGATTCATCGCATTTTACGATACAGAGCTGCCGCCACCTCCTGTTCTTCCTCGAGAGGGCAGATCTGGAGTCTGTTTTGGGCTCCGGAGAGGGGAAATCAACGCCATCGTCATCATCAACCATCCTCCATCACCAATTTCATGATGCTCACCGCCATGCGTGAGTAAGTCCATCGTAGGCTTGCTGGACGGTGATGGGTTGGATGAGATTTACCATGTAATCGAGTTAGTTTTGTTAGGGTTTGATCCCTAGTATCCACTATGTTCTAAGATTGATGTTGCTATGACTTTGCTATGCTTAATGCTTGTCACTAGGGCCCGAGTGCCATGATTTCAGATCTGACCTATTATCTTTTCATGAATATATTTGTGTTCTTGATCCTATCTTGAAAGTTATAGTCACCTACTACGTGTTATGATCCCGCAATCCCGGAGTGACAATAGTCGGGACACTTCCCGGTGATGACCGTAGTTTGAGGAGTTCATGTATTCACTAAGTGTTAATGCTTTGGTCTGGTTCTCTATTAAAAGGAGGCCTTAATATCCCTTAGTTTCCATTAGGACCCCGCTGTCACGGGAGGGTAGGACATAAGATGTCGTGCAAGTTCTTTTCCATAAGCACGTATGACTATATTCGGAATACATGCCTACATTATATTGATGAATTGGAGCTAGTTTTGTGTCACCCTAGGTTATAACTGTTGCATGATGAAAGCCATCCGACATAATTATCCATCATTGATCCATTGCCTATGAGTTCGTTTCATATTGATCTTCGCTAAGTTACATTTCTGTTGCTACTGTTACGATTGCTACAAAACTACTACTATTACTTTTGCCACTATTACTGTTACTTCCATACTACTTTGTTACTAAATACTTTGCTGCAGATATTGAGTCTTTCAGGTGTGGTTGAATTGACAACTCAGCTGCTAATACTTGAGAATATTCTTTGGCTCCCCTTGTGTCGAATCAATAAATTTGGGTTGAATACTCTACCCTCGAAAACTGTTGTGATCCCCTATACTTGTGGGTTATCAAGACCTTTTTCTGGCGCCGTTGCCGGGGAGCATAGCTCTATTCTCTGAGTCACTTGGGATTTATATCTGTTGATCACTATGAAGAACTGGAAGATACTAGAACCAAGATCTATCCCTCTACTACGAGGGGAGGTAAGGAACTGCCATCTAGCTCTGCACTTGATTCACCTTCTGTTTTAACTAAGCTTGCAACACCTACACCTGCTATTCATTCCGATATGTCGCATGTTATTAATGATGCCACTTCTGCTATGCATGATGCTTATGATGATACTACTTCTTTGCTTGATAATACTGTGCCACTAGGTGAATTTCTTGGTGAACAACTTGCTAGGGTTAGAGAGAATGAAATTACTGAAACAGATGATATTATTGAAACTGAAGATTATGATACTCCCCCTTGATATGAATTGCCTGTTGTACCAGATGGTTATATTATGGATGAAGAAACTGCTAGAGACTTTTTTTCTTGCAATGATAGAGATGATCTTAAGAAACTGTTAGCTAAGCTGAAAGAAAAATCTTTGAATGCTAGAATGCAATATGATCCTAAGTTTGCTACTTCACCTATCCTTGTTACTGATAAGGATTATGAATTCTCTGTTGATCTTGAGTTAATCAATTTGGTTGAATCTGATCCTTTCTATGGTTATGAATCTGAAACTGTTGTGGCACGTCTTATTAAATTGAATGATATAGCCACCCTATTTGCTCATGAGGAAAAAAGTTCTCTATTACTATATTCTCAAGTTGTTTCCTTTCTCGTTAAAGGGTGATGCTAAGTTATGGTTTAATCTCTTGCTCCTGGTTGTGTGCGTAGTCCCCAGGATATGATCTATTACTTCTCTGGAAAATATTTTCCTTCTCATAAGAAACAAGCTGCTTTACAGGAAATATTTAACTTTGTGCAAATTGAAGAAGAGAGTCTCCCACAAGCTTGGGGGAGGCTTCTCCAAGTACTTAATGCTTTGCCTGATCATCCTCTCAAGAAAAAGGAAATACTTGATATCTTTTATAATGGACTAACCGATGCATCCAGAGACCACCTGGATAGTTGTAGTGGTTGTGTTTTCAGGAAACGAACTGTTGAGCAAGCTGAATTGCTATTGAATAATATTTTGAGTAATGATAATGATTAGACACTTCCTGAACCAACTCCTAAGCCAACTCCGAAGAAGAGAGGTATTCTATTTCTCAGTCCTGAAGATATGCAAGAGGCAAAGAAATCAATGAAAGAAAAGGGTATTAAAGCTGAAGATGTTAAGAATTTACCGCCTATTGAAGAAATACATGGTCTTGATAACCCGACACAGGTAGTAGAGGTAAATTCTCTCTATAGATTTGATGAAGGTGATATTCCTCATAATAAGTCTGCTAGTCAATGCTTGGATGAGTTTGATAATTTTATTATTAAACAAGAAAATTTCAATGCTTATGTTAGTAGAAAATTGAAACGCAATGCTCACATGCTTGACTCCTTGGGTGATTATATGAGTAGAACTGTTAATGATCTTAAGCTTATTAGTAAACATTCTTCCATGGTTACAACTCAAGTAGAACAGTGATGTCGCTTGAAGCTACGTCGGTATTTCCACAAAGAGGAAGGGATGATGCAGCACAGCGGCGGTAGGTATTTCCCTCAGATATGAAACCAAGGTTATCGAACCAGTAAGAGAACCAAGCAACACAACGTAAACAGCCCCTACACACAGATAACAAATCCTCGCAACCCGACGTGTTAAAGAGGTTGTCAATCCCTTCCGGGGTACGGCGCCTCAAGATAGGCAAACGGACGTGAGGTAAATTGTAGTATATTGATAGATCGAATGACAAATAAAATAAATAGAAATAGAACACAGCAAGGTATTTTTGTATTTTTGGTTTAATGGATCTGAAAATAAATGCAAGGAAAAAGTAGATCAGAAAGGCAAATATATGAGAAAGAGACCCGGGGGGCGTAGGTTTCACTAGTGGCTTCTCTCGAGAAAAATAGCAAACGGTGGGTGAACAAATTACTGTTGGGCAATTGATAGAACTTCAAATACTCATGACGATATCCAGGCAATGATCATTATATAGGCATCACGTCCAAGATTAGTAGACCGACTCCTGCCTGCATCTACTACTATTACTCCACACATCGACCGCTATCCAGCATGCATCTAGTGTATTAAGTTCATGGAAAAACGGAGTAATGCAATAAGAACGACGACATGATGTAGACAAGATCTATTTATGTAGAGATAGACCCCATCATTTTATCCTTAGTAGCAACGATACATACATGCTGTTTCCCTTTCTGTCACTGGGATCAAGCACCGTAAGATCGAACCCACTACAAAGCACCTCTTCCCATTGCAAGATAAATAGATCAAGTTGGCCAAACAAAACCCAAATATCGGAGAAGAAATACGAGGCTATAAGAGATCATGCATAAAAGAGATCAAAGAAACTCAAATACTTTCATGGATATAAAAAGATAGATCTGATCATAAACTCAAAGTTCATCGATCCCAACAAACACACCTCAAAAGAGTTACATCATATGGATCTCCAAGAGGCCATTTTATTGAGAATTCAGCGAGAGAGAGGAACCCATCTAGCTACTAACTACGGACCCGAAGGTCTACAAAGAACTACTCACGCATCATCGGAGAGGCACCAATGGAGGTGGTGAACCCCATCCGAGATGGTGTCTACATTGGATCTGGTGGTTCTGGACTCTGCGGCGGCTGGATGAATATTTCGTCGACTCCCCTAGGGTTTCTGGAATATTGGGGTATTTATAGAGCAAAGAGACGGTCCGGGGGGCACCTGAGGTGGGCACAACCCACCTGGGCGCGCCTGGGCCTCCTGGCGCGCCCTGGTGGGTTGTGCCCCCCTCGGGGCACCCCCCAGGCGCAGCCAGGGCCCATTACGTTCCTTCTGGTCCAAAAAAAATCTCCGTGGAGTTTCCTTGTGTTTGGACTCCTTCTGATATTGATTTCCTGCGATGTAAAAAACATGCAGAAAACAGCAACTGGCACTTGGCCCTATGTTAATAGGTTAGTACCAAAAAATGATATAAAATGATTAGAAAACATCCAAGATTGATAATATAATAGCATGGAACAATCAAAAATTATAGATATGTTGGAGACGTATCAAACAGGTACTTAAGGCCCAAGGTGATTGCTTAATGAGTTGACTAGTAAAAACAATGATAATGTTGTTAGGGTTATGACTAGAGGTGGCAAAATGACCCAGGAACCGCTGTATCCTGAGGGCCATCCTAAGAGAATTGAACAAGATTCTCAGAGAATTAATACTGATGCACCTAGTCCTAATAAAAAGAAAAAGAAATCTGATAGGACTTTGCATGCTTCTAGTGAACCTGTTATAGACACACCTGAGAATCCCAATGATATTTCAATTTCTGATGCTGAGACAGAATCTGGTGATGAACATGAACCTAGTGATAATGTTAATGATGATGTTCATGTCGATGCTCAACCTAGTAATGATAATGATGTGGAGATTGAACCTGTTGTTGATCTTGATAACTCACAATCAAAGAATCAACGTTATGATAAGAGAGACTTCATTGCTAGGAAACATGGTAAAGAAAGAGAACCATGGGTTCAGAAACCCATGCCCTTTCCTCCTAAACCATCCAAGAAAAAGGATGATGAGGATTTTGAGAGCTTTGCTAAAATGATTAGACCTATCTTTTTGCGTATGCGTTTGACTGATATGCTGAAAATGTCTCCTTATGCTAAGTATATGAAAGATATTGTTACAAATAAAAGAAAGATACCGGAAGCTGAAATTTCCACCATGCTTGCTAATTATACTTTTAAGGGTGGAATACCAAAGAAACTTGGAGATCCAGGAGTACCAAATATACCATGCTCCATTAAAAGAAACTATGTTAAAACTGATTTATGTGATCTTGGAGCCGGTGTTAGTGTTATGTCTTTCTCTTTATATCATAGACTTGAATTGAATAAGTTAACATCTACTGAAATCTCTTTGCAAATGGCTGATAAATCAACTGCTATACCCATCGGTATTTGTGAGGATGTGTCTGTTGTGGTTGCAAATGTTACTATCTTAACGGATTTGGTTATTCTTGATATTCCCGAGGATGATAGTATGTCGATCATCCTTAGTAGACCCTTTTTGAATACTGCAGGGGCTGTTATTGATTGCAACAAAGGCAATGTCACTTTTCATATTAATGGTAATGAGCAGTATTAATTCTATTGGAAAATTTTCAACTATTACTATTGGAGGTTTTGAATTCCCTCTACCTACTGTCAAAAAGAAATATAATATTCTTATTATTGGGGACATGCATATCCCCATTGAGGTAACCTAGTGTTATTCAAAAATTCTCCGGTTTCATGCCATTCAGAAGAAGTTTGTTAATAAGACTTGATCAACCTTGTTAATGGATTCCTTTTGATGAGCACGAGATGGATGAATTTAGAAGGCACAACTTTCTGTACCCACTTTTTACGTTCTGTTATTTAGATTAAATAAAGCAAAATTAGTATTTTCTATCTGTTTTCTGAATTATCTGTGCAATAAAAATGTCCCGAAAATAAAAGCTCTCCAAATGCCTTAAAAATTTAATATGATTTTTTAGAATATTTAAGAATTTCTGGCACTGAACATGCACCAGGGGGATGCACCAGTGGACCACAAGGGTGGAGGGCCCGCCCTACCCCCCTGGGAGCACCCCCTGCCTTGTGGGTCCCACGTAGGTCCCCTCCACTTATTCCAGCACCCATCCACTTTGTCTTCCTCCAGAAAAAATCATCCCGTAGCTCAAACCCGTGTTCTTGCTCATCTTGCTGCCATTTTCGATCTCCTTGTGCAAAGCTCCATTTGCAAAACTATTTTGGGGGGTTGTTCTCCGGTATGTGACTCCTCCAATGGTCCAATTAATTTTTGTTCTAGTGCTTTATTTATTGCAAATTTTTGCTGTTATGGTGACCTTGTTCTTGAGCTTGCATGTCAAATTTATATGGTCCAAAGTAGTTTTGATGCATGATATAGCCTCTAGGCACTTGTAGGAGTAGTTGCTATCAATTTTGTTGAGTTTGGTTCACTTTTCTTTTGAGTCACTAAAAATTCCAGAAATTTTTCACAGGAAGAAAAATGTCTAGGAAAATGTACCAACACTACTGCAGGATGGTCCAAACGCGACACTACGATCAGAGACCCTTCGACGAAACTGTGTGCGATGCCATAATCGCAAACGGTGGTGTAAAAAATCCGTCAAAAAAGGTGCAAAATGTTTGCGATGATGGATGCATCAAACACGGTTCAGATTTTAGTTGCGTGTGCGATGCAGGGCATATGGTTCAGTTCAATTAACTGTTTGGGATGAGGAGGAATAAAAGAAATGGGCAGCCAGATGAAGGCGTGTGCGATATACAGCATACGGTTCACTAGGATGAACTGTGTGTGGTTAGGTAACACAATGGAAATGGTTCAACTGAACAAGATGTGTGTGATACGCGACAAACAGGTCTGTAATCAGAAATGTGTGCGAAGACCAATAATAACAGAGACGATTGCTGCTAATAATCCGTGTGATTTGCTCTGTCTACAGTAGAATAATATGTATATATATAACTGAAATAAACATCCAATTACATAAGTGACTCTACAGATCATTCGCACACACCTCAATAAACAATTGCATGCATTCTAAAGTAGGAGAAACGATCTTCTAGTCATCTACTTCTTGTGACGCTCCCGCCACTGCTATGTGGCTCGACACCTCGTCTGGGGCAGGAAGAAGACACTTCCTCATGTCAACGATCCTCCTGTACATCTCGTAGCTTGCGTACGCGTCCATGGCCGCGTACTTGACATGTTGTTCATCCAGTCTCTCATGCCACACACTGTGCCAGGCATTCTTGTCCTTATTGCTCTCATTCTTCATCTTCATGTAGTAGGGGTCGATGATGGCCGAGGCGAGGTCAACCAGGGAGTTCAGTTTGTTTTTGTCGCTGCCCCAGACCTTGTAGTGGTGCTGGATGTTGACAAGATTCGGGCATTTCAAGTCTGAAACCTTGAGCGCTTATAGATCGTTGGTGGTGTCCACCATAGCGAAACTGTAGTCGGAGTTGTTGATAAACCTGGAGAAATGCTCGCAAGGCCTTGTGGCAAGGTGGTAGTGGTAGATGAGGACATCATGTCGAACGCACAACTGGGCAACGACAACCTTCTGATCGTGCCCGGCACAACCGATGGTGTACTCGAGGTCGAAGCCGACCACTCGGTACTTGTCCTCGGCAAGGAACTGCTCCATAGTTTGGATGGAGCTCTCCATCGAGACCGGATCGTTCGTGTACACCACCGAGAGGGCCTTTCCCCTCACGTGGGTGTCCACTACGTGATGCGTGGTGAACTGCCCGCCGTTGTCGTTGTCGGCCGCTGAGAGCGCCATTGGAGCCACGGGGAGCGCCATTGGAACCGCTGGATGTCCTCTTTGTATGTGTCATCGTGGGTGTGCTTTATTGTGTCGTCTGACGTGAGAGATATAAGGTAAATGGCCACGGGAATAATTGGGGGCCGGGCGGCCTGGATTCTCTGCGCGTCCGCATGGTAGTTTTTGCAGCGGGTAACTGCATCGTCGCGCCGCGCCCAGCGTAACCGCATGCACACGAACGTGCGTGATCGTGCACCGGCCCCAAACACTGGCAGCGCACATGGAGGGACAAGGGCAGAGCACCCGGAGGGACGCGAGAGCAGAGCGCGCGCGGCGGGATGCGAGCAGAGCGCTCCGCGGCCGCCTGAACCGCAAGCAAGCACACGCATAGAGCAGTTGAACACGCAGGAAATGGTCGCCGACCGACAGTTGCGTCGCCGCGTAGAGAGCGGCCGTGTGCTACCACCTCCATCTAGTCTATAGTCCCCTTTATATTCTGTGCCATACTTTGCCCTCAAATTTAACCAACAAAATTTTAATGCATGTTATAAAAATTATATAATTGGAAACTATGTTCAAATACGAATCCAACTATATAATCTTTGGCGACATGCATTCATATTTTATTAGTTAAATCATACTTATAAACCAGGACGGGGGTATAGTAGGTAATTAAATCGCAAACGTTTTTTGTTTAACAGTATGTGTACGTGGCCTTTCGTCCTCCGCTCGCACGTCTTGTCACCTCGCTGCCGCAGACGGCTTACAGCGCAAGCTTGCGCAGCGCGCGGGGGCGTTCTTTTGGCCAAATGGTGGCGCCAATGAATCATCGGTGAGCCCGTTCACGCGCATCCTCGTAGGTTCCCGCGCAAGCTTCCCGCCCGACTTGGTGAAATCCCCAAAATCCCAATGCTTACCGGCCTGCTATAAAAACCCTCACAGCCGGCGAGTCCTGCGTCGCATTTTCCCCTCCCTCCCTGTAGCTTATCTCGTCTACTTCTCCCACAATCGCCAATGGCACCGGTCCGTCATCGTCGCTCAGCCACTCTGCCGTCATCAGAGGACAGCTCCAGCTGGGAGGCTACACCGCGGCGGCAGCGCAGTCCTCGGCGTAGTGTAGTGCGCGTGGTGTCCCTGTTGGGTGTGCGCGGAACACCCACCACACGCTCCGCCGTCGATGCCGGTCGGCAGCTGTTGCCGGCCACTGTTGCCGCCACACCACTGTCGAAAGCCAGGGCCATCGCCCGCTCCGCCGCCGTGGCCCGAAGGTGGGAGGTGGCCGTCGTGGCCGCCACCCCACTGCCGGCCACCGTGGCCATCACCCGCTCCGCCACCGCGGCCTGAAGGCGGGAGGTGGTGGTCGTGGCCGCCACCCCATCATCGGCCGCCGTGGCCGCCAGCCCACCGTCGACCGCCGGGGTCATCACCCGCTCTGCCACAGCCGCCCGAAGGTGGGAGGCGGAGGTGGATGCCCGCACGTGCGTCAGCAACCTTGCGCGCTACACCGAGTTCCCGCAGGAGGAGGAGGAGCACCTCGTTGAGCACGCAAAGAGCCTTACCGCCGCCATGGCCGTGGCACACGCCACCTCAGAGGCGAGGAATCAGAAGATCTACGAGGAGAACCACCGCTTCAAGAGGGGTCGTCTAGAGTGGCAGAGGGCGTTCGAGGTGAGCGTCGCTGAAGCTGCAACAGCGGCAGGCACCGTATTGCGGTTGCCCAGCTCGTCGGTAGGCTCCTCCTCCTCCGCCTCTTACTGAGCGCGCTCGGCTGAGTTGGCAACAATTGGGGAAAAGTTTGGTCGGTTCAGCTGTCGAGTTGAACTGTTTGTATAAATTAAGAACGACTGCTTAATCTATGAATGAAATCTATGCTTAATTACTGAATTTTAGTTGCAAAAATTAGATACTGCTAGTGATTTTTAGCTTCAAATTTTGGCAAATCGCAGTGTTACAAGGTTGACAAATGGCAATGTTACTAGATAACCAAATGTCAATCTTTCTAGTTTGACAAATGGCAACATACCCAATATGACAGATGCAAATCTTACCAAATTATTTGTAAGTGGTTGCACACGGGTCATCCAAAAGAACCGTTTGCGTTGAAGAGATGCACAAATCCTGCTCTCACTTTGCATCATGTCGTCCCAGGATCGACGGGCGTGGCGCGGGAGGGCGGTAGCTGGCGGCGCTGAGAGGTAGCGTTCGACGGCGGTGTCCCATGCCGTTGAGGGGGACGTGGGCACGGAGAGGAAGGCGGGCGGCCATGGAAGTCAAAGGGCTCGCTTCCCAGTGAGCCTGCGTAGCATACAGCTCACACGCTTCCCGGTGAGCCTGCACATTCAAGGACAGCTTGCATGCCTCTCGGTCAGCCTGCGCACCGGACTCCGCTCGCACGCCTCTCGGTCAGCCTGCGCACCGGACTCCGCTCGCACGCCTCTCGGTCAGCCTGCGCACCGGACTCCGCTCGCACGCCTCCCGTTCAGTCAAGGTCAAGCAGCTGTCCGCACGGCACCTCCTACAGCCATTAAAACCAAGAGACGTGGCGTCACGTGAATGGTTAACAGAACGCACACGGTTTAAATTATACAAACGTTTGAGATATTAAAGTGACAGCTATTTTCTCGAAATGCCTTTGTTAGCTGTCGTTATTCGAGTGCGTCTTCTATCAAAATGGACACGAAAAATACCACAGCATGTCGGGTGCCATTCCATGATAGCATGCCAAGTTTCATGAATTTCAGACAAGTTTTGGATTTACTAGAATTTAAAAATAAAGTATCTCAACGTTTTGCCGGCAATCAACGGTGCTCTGGTGTTTGAAATTCATTCCCATTTCTTGCATGGGACCTAAGCATGCACCCAAGGACACATATTTGATTTTTCAACCAATTTATATGCACTAGAGCATGTGCATGTAGTTCAAATTTGAATTATGCACATAAATGCATTGAAAACTCAGTTAATGCATAAAAATGTCCAAACGAACCCCGAAAAATCACAAAAATTGACACAAAACTCCTGTTGTTCTATGTTGACACGACAAAACTTTTGAAAGCAATAAGAGGCAATGGATATCATTTCGTCCCCAAAGGTGGGACGTTCCCTACCGAAACCATCATGCTTGTTCTCAGAAGCTCTGGTTTGTGAGAAGCATATACCCAAACCTGCCCCAAATGGGACAAAAAATTTACCACGGCATGTTGATGCCGCTCCATGATAGCATGCCAAGTTTCATGAATTTCAGATGAGTTTTGGATTTACTAGAATTAAAAAACAGGTATCTCAACATTTTGCCGGCAATCAACGGTGCCCTGGTGTTTGAAATTCATTACCATTTCTTGCATGGGACCTAAGCATGCACCCAAGGACACAGATTTGATTTTTCAACCAATTTATATGCACTGGAGCATTTGCATGTAGTTCAAATTTGAATTATGCACATAAATGCATTGAAAACTCAGTTAATGCATAAAAATGTCCAAACGAACCCCGAAAAATCACAAAAATTGACACAACACACCTGTTGTTCTATGTTGACACGAGAAAATTTTTGAAAGCAATAAGAGGCAATGGATATCGTTTTCGTCCCCAAAGGTGGGACGTTCCCTACCAAAACCATCATGCTTGTTGTGAGAAGCTCTGATTTATGAGAAGCATATACCCAAACCTGCCCCAAATGGGACAAAAAATTTACCACGGCATGTTGATGCCGCTCCATGATAGCATGCCAAGTTTCATGAATTTCAGACGAGTTTTGGATTTACTAGAATTAAAAAACAGATATCTCAATGTTTGCGGCCGAGTGACGGTGGCAGGGTGTTTAACATTCATTCCCATTTCTTGCATGGGACCTAAGCAGGCAACCAAGGACACAAATTTGAATTTTCAACTAATTTATATGCATTAGAGCATGTGCCTGTAGTTCAAATTTGAATTATGCACATGAATACATAGAAAACTCAGTTAATGTATAAAAATGTCCAAGCGAACCCCGAAAAATCCCAAAAATTGACACAACACTCCTGTTGTTCTATGTTGACACTAGGAAAAAAATTTGAAATCGAGAAGAGGCAACGGATATCGTTTCGTCCAGAAAGGTGAAACGTTCCCTACCGAAACCATCACACTTGTTGTGAGAAGCTCTGGTTTATGAGAAGCTTATACCCAAACCTGCCCCAAATGGGACAAAAAATTTACCACGGCATGTTGATGCTGCTCCATGATAGCATGCCAAGTTTCATAAATTTCGGAGGAATTTTGGGTTTACTAGAATTACAAAAGCAAGTACGTCAACGTTTGCCGGAGAGCCACGGTGCCGTGGTGTTCGAATTTCATCCCCATTTCTTGCATGGGACAAATGCATAAACCCATGGGCACATATATGATTTTACAACCCATGTTGGTGCACCGGAGCATGTGCATGTAGTTTAATTTTGAATTGTGCACCTGAAATGGCTAGAAAACCAATTTAATGTATAAAATGTTCAAACGAACCCTGAATAATTCCAATTCTTTTACGACACACATATAGTTGCATGTTCACTGCAGATAAAAGGTCTAGCAATTCAAACAATGTCCATTGCCGATGTGACCCCATTATGTAATTCAAATCAAGATGAAAAATCAAGTAGATCGCACACAGTTTATTATCACCAACCCTGTGAGATGCAGCACAAAATATCCTGGAGCACCGTCGGTGTATATATAGTACGGCTATGGCTTACACGAGAAGGTGCGTCGGCTACAGTCCACAGCCAGTGTCTCAAGCACACTAGCTCGCTCCCCAAATATCCTTTCACTGTTCAATCATCGCCGGTGAAAGATGGGCACGTGGACCCGCGTCGTGAGGGCAACTTCGGTGGCCCACTCCGGCGAGAGCGCGGCCGCAGCTGCCATGTACTTGCTAACAAGGTGCATGAGCACGGCCGCAATCTGCGACCGGGCGGCCAAGGCAGCCCAAATGGCCGCTGTTGCTTCTCAGGTGGCGGCAGCAACATCTGCCTCGGTGATAGCAACTAGCGAGAGCGGCACAGCATCTGTCCGTTCCGCAGCGGCGACCTTAGCCCTGATGGAGGCCGCCCACGACCATGTCGAGGCCGCCCACGCCCAGCTCATGGCGGTCACCGCATAAATCGAATGAAGCTTCTCCGACAACGGTCGGCAACCCACGGTCGAAGAGTTGGCAATCGCCGAGAGCGTTCGAGCAGCCGTCCGTTCCTCCGCCGCATACCTTGCAACGACGGAGCCCGTCCAAGCCCAGATCGTGGCCGCCCATGCCCAGCTCGTGGCGGCCTTTCCCAAAGAGATGGAAGACGTGGATGGCGAGATGCTTGCCGAGTATGGTGTGATGGATGCCATGGAGCCCCTTCCCCAGGAGACCGTCGGGCGCGAGTTGGACATGGAGGCGGCGGCGGAGATCGACGAGCACCAGCCGTAGTGCTAGTACTCTTTGTTTTGTTTAATTAAGAGCGCCAGTCTTTAATTTGTTAGAGTAATGTTTAGGTCAGCTAGCTCTGTTTAATTGCTGAACTTGCTCAATTAAGAAGTGTGGGTGCGCTGTAGTCTCCTTTGTGTACCCTAATTATGCAATGACGTGGATGACCACTGTAACCATGGAAATTCGAACCAAAATTTTTGACGTTCAAACTCATCACACACGGGTTAAGCTATCTGAATCGTTTGTGATGTTCACATATCGTACACAGTTCTGAATAAGGGACCGTGTCTGATGACACTTTGCGCGCCAGTTTTTTCGCTGAAGCGATTCCAAATTTTTGGCTTCCGCGGAAATATCTACCTCCCCGCCCCGTCCCCTTACGAAAAGCCACATTTCCCATGTTTCCACCTTCCTTTCCAAGTTGAAACCTTCACTCCTTGCTTAAAGCGCCGCCTCCTCGCCGGCGACCCTCCTTCACGCTGCTCAGCCTCGTCTATCCAGGCAGGTAATCCACACCCGACCCCCATCCTCCTCCTCCTTCCACATCCCACATGCCCCGACCACCGGCGCGAGCGTGACACCTTCCACCCAAATCACCGACCCCTCCACCAAATAAGCCGCCCTAACCCATGGTGCATGCAGTTTAGCCAGGATCTCAAGGAGCATTTGGCAGCGGAAAAGCAAATCGTGGCCGCACGTGCGGATGAGGTCGCGATGGCTGCCATTCGTGCCGACCCCCAGATCTTGGAGGAGCACCTTGCCATTTGCTAGCTACGCCGGTTAAGCATGCTTACCCGTTGCATGTGCTGCTCCTGCCTTTCCTGCACAAATTCTAGTGAATTGTGCTATCTTATTTTACCATGCAATCTGTTGCTCTAGTGTATATGTTCTATATGTCGTGCAGTGTGGTGCTCACTTATTAACTATTTGGTTAATTAGTTGTCATCTTCAGTTAACTGTTTGGTTCAATTCTGCAAATGTGATGTTCAATTCGTCAGGCTGCAATTTTGTATTGTCTTCCATGTGAGAAATAAATCAAATTTATCTTTACAAAATACATGAGAAACAAATACAATTGCTATATTTCCAAGTTGTTAAGCATGCTTGGTTTGGTTAACTGTCTGATCTTCTATTAGGAGTATGTTATATTGTGCAATGTGGTGCTCAGTTAATATCTGGTTCATTTGTTGTGGTGTTTACTTAACTGCATGGTTCAATTCTGCAATGCGATGTCCAATTGTTGTGGCTGCATTCTGTTATTGTATACCATGTGAGAAATAAATCAAATTTGGCTGTACTAAATACATGAGAAACAAATACACTGGCTATATTTCCAAGTTGTTAAGCATGCTTGGTTTGGTTAACTGTCTGATCTTCGATTAGGAGTATGTTATATTGTGCAATGTGGTGCTCAGTTAACGTTTGGTTCATTTTGTTGTGGTGTTTAGTTAACTGCTTGGTTCAATTCTGCAATGCGATGTTCAATTGTTGTGGCTGCATTCTGTTATTGTATACCATGTGAGGAATAAATCAAATTTGGCTGCACTTAAGACATGAGAAACATATACAAGTGCTATATTTCCTAGTTCTTAATCATGCTTGTTTTAGATAAATGGGTTTTCCATGTGGTTTGAATTAATCTGATGAATCTGCAATGTGCTTATTTTTCGTCAACATATTTTACTGATAGCATGCGAACCCTTACTTAACGTGATGACTAACTACCTTATATGTGTTGCAGGGAAACAATGGGAAGCACTGAGGTTTACAATCGAGGTTAGCACATGCATGGTTCGTTGTCTAATAGCACATTATTATGCAATTGCAGGAACCATTCTAATATTTAGGTTTTTAACAATTTGGTCTTGCACAAGTAGGTCCTGCGGCCAGAGGTTTTTACCCACTGTTCGACCCTTTTTGCATATTGGGAAATGAGTTGTCCATGAATATCAATCAAATCAAGAAACTCAGAAATATTGTTAGGATAAAGAAATTAGCAACAAAAAACAACAAGATATTTGTCTGCGCAATGAAGAAGACATCAGTTCACTACAAGATGGTACTAACTATTATACCTTGCCTTTTTTTATTCCTTTACCCCATTTCCAATATAGAGAAGATATTTATGCACATCCTAGTTTTCAGGCCTTTCCAAAGCAGTTCACTGATGATTACCTCTCAAACCACCTCTATGGTCTGGAGGCGAGGAAGGTTTTCATACAACACCCACGGTTCGATATTGAAGTGTTCCTGAAGAGGACGAAGGACGGACGGTCAATCATCCACAGGCACTGGCTAAAGTTGCAAAGACCTTCAACATGAATGAAGGCTCAATATTCGCCTTCCACTTCAGCAGTTTTCCAGATGAGATGCATCTGTCTATATACCGTCTATGATGCTAATTTCGAAAGGTTCTACATGTTGCATGTGAAACTTGGTGCTGGTGTAGTTATGTAATGGGGTAGCTGAGTGCTGAAGCTATATCATGTTGTACTCTGATGTATTTCAATTATGAAATGCTGCTTCCTTAATATGGAAATGAAATATATTATGTGCTTAATATGAATGTCAATTAGATTAATAAATGAATTATTAATAATAGGGCAATTACCCTGCTAATGGCGAATCAGCCTGCTAATTGGGTTTTGCTATTGCAAACAGTTATTGAAAAAATACTGTGGGCGATGACCTTAGGCAACGCACACAGTTTCTAGGAATAAACCGTGTTGGATCAATGAACAATCACACACGACTTTCTCTTGAAAACTGTTTGTGTTAGGCCACCTTGCGCAAACGTTTACCACATAAAAACTGTGTGTGATGGACAACCTTTGCCACACAGTTTCTTCTACGGACCGTGTGTGATGCATTCAATAACGCAAATGATTTAACGGGAAAAATTGTGTGTGATGTACTTGTGAACGGAAAGTTTTCCTTGGAGCAACTATGTGGGATGTACATACGAACAGAAACGTTTAGCGGGGACTAACTGTGTGGGATGTACTTGCGACCGGAAACAATTTCGCCTGTATAATTGTATTTTTTTAGCTCTACTGTACGTATTTCCGTATTTGAGCGCTCGCCGGTCGCACACGACCTCATTTTGCTGAGCCTGTGTGCTAGGAGGGCATATCCCCGACGGTTTCTGGGTCGTGTGGGAAGGACCCCCCTATCGCCCACACTCACTAGGCGATGGTTCCAAATGCCGTCGTGGAAAGGGGTTAAAAACCGTTTGTATAGCACCGACGCGTACCAGTGCAAGGTGGTTCTTCGAGGAAGCAAGCACCGAGGCTCGCGATACGTGAGCCGGACCTTGAACCACCAAGGGAAGCTCAAGTGCGGCCTTGTGAATGGCCATCGGATGAATTCATGGTTCATGCAGGTTTCCAGGATGAGTTTGATGCATACGTACAAAATGCCGGCCTTGAGGACTTCATGTCAGATAAGTGCCGACAATACTATTACCTCATCGATTCCTCTGTGCAGAGGTTTGAATTTTCATCTAAGCGCAATACCCATACTGTTTTATTTGATCTTTATGATGAATCATATACCATGGACCTTGAGGATTTTAATACTGCTTGCAAAATCCCACAATGGTGCCTTCTTAGTGAGCCTCACAAGGCTGAATACAATGATTTCCTTGCTAGCATCACTGTGGGAGAAACTAGAAATATCACACAAGCTACCATAGGGAGCATTCACTTTCCTGCCATACATTATTTTTCTCTCTTTATAGGTAGATGCATTAGTGGTAAGCATGAGCATTGCCACCTTTGCATTCTAGATCTTAGTGTCCTTAAGTGTGCAGTGTTAGGTGATAAGTGATATAACTTGGGGGGCATTATTGCGAGGAGGTTACATCTTAATGCTAAAGATGGAGATTTATATGGTGGGATTTATGCAACTTGTTTAGCTAATTATCTTGGTGTACCCATAAGTGGGAATGACATTGAGTTGCCACCTACTTTTCTAGATTATAATGCTATGGTACGCTACCAGTTTCTTGAGAGGAATGAATAGTCCCTCCAGTACCGACTAATCTTTAACAGACGGCGTGCTGTCCATATTACCCTTCCTGCTCCTGCCTTCTTTAACTTTTAGGTAAATGGGAGATATTTTATAACTAGAGAGGAGGCGAACGAGTATGAGAGAGCAGCGGAGGTCGCTCGCCTCCAAGAAGTAGCTCGCCAAGCGGTAGCTGCCGCAGCACAGTACAACCCCAACTATGATTTCGGATACAATCCGGGCCAGTCGTGGCCCTAGACCAACTTAGGCCAAAAGCCTAAGCTTGGGGAGTACGTATTTCTCACCGACATTACATTCATGTTCACACACTCATTCCAGTTGACGGTGTCCTTCATACTTCTTTCATTGTATTATCCATGCTAGTTTACTTTGTTTTTCCCGCTTTCTTCTTGTGTGTTTGAAAAACTTTGAGAAAAAACAAAAAAAAAATAGTTGTAGCTTATTTCCTTTCCATGTTCACTTAGTAGTAGTATTAAAGAAAACCCAAAAAGATTTCTCATTCTTCTTTTGCTTGTTGGGAGCTTTCCCATGTAAATAGTTTTTCTCGTTCCTATTTTACTTTCTTCAGAAAAACAAAAACTCCAAAAACATTTCAGTGTGTTTCTTTGAAATTCGTTTCTTGTCTTTGGGGTCGAGAGGAGAAGACCACGATGAAAATGTTGAGTGGCTCTCATATGCATTATTGTTGATCTAACAGAGACCCCATATTACCTTGTCTTCTCCTTCGAATAAATGTTTGCAGATTCCAGCTTAGTCCAATGCATGTGCACTATTATTATTATCCACACCGTTCGGTCGTGCAAGTGAAAGGCAATAATGACGATATATGATGAAATGATTGAGATGAGGAAAAGCTGGTATGAACTCGACCTATCTTGTTTTTGTAAATATGATTAGTTCATCATTCTTGATGAAGGAAATATGCCCTAGAGGCAATAATAAAGTTGTTATTTATATTTCCTTATATCATGATAAATGTTTGTTATCCATGATAGAATTGTATTAACCGGAAACTTGATACATGTGTGGATACATAGACAATACACCGTGTCCCTAGTAAGCCTCTACTAGACTAGCTCATTAATCAAAGATGGTTAAGTTTCCTAGCCATAGACATGTGTTGTCATTTGATGAACGGGATCACATCATTAGGAGAATGATATGATGGACAAGACCCATCCGTTAGCTTAGCATTATGATCGTTAAGTTTTATTGCTATTGCTTTCTTCATGACTTATACATATTCCTCTGACTATGAGGTTATGCAACTCCTGAATACCGGAGGAACACCTTGTGTGCTATCAAACGTCACAACGTAACTGGGTGATTATAAAGATGCTCTAAAGGTGTCTCCGAAGGTGTTTGTTGGGTTGGCATAGATCAAGATTAGGATTCGTCACTCCGTGTATCGGAGAGGTATCTCTGGGCCCTCTCGGTAATGCACATCATAATAAGCCTTGCAAGCAATGTGAGTAATGAGTTAGTTACGGGATGATGTATTACAGAACGAGTAAAGAGACTTGCCGGTAACGAGATTGAACTAGGTATGAAGATACCGTCGATCGAATCTCGGGCAAGTAACATACCGATGACAAAGGGAATTACGTATGTTGTCATAAGGTTCGACCGATAAAGATCTTCGTAGAATATGTAGGAGCCAATATGGGAATCTAGGTTCCGCTATTGGTTATTGACCGGAGAGGTGTCTCGATCATGTCTACATAGTTCTTGAACCCTTAGGGTCTGCACGCTTAACGTTCGTTAACGATATAGTATTATATGAGTTATGTATGTTGGTAACCGAATGTTGTTCGGAGTCCCGGACGAGATCACAGACATGACGAGAAGCTCCGGAATGGTCCGGAGATAAAGATTCATATATTGGATGATATGGTTAGGCCAAGGGGTCAGGCCCATGGGACTATAGGTCGGTGCAAAAGATAGTTTTGCGGAGGTCAGAGGCTAAACGCCGGAGACCCTGGTGTCTGGCCCTGGGCCAGACGCCGAGGCCCATGGAGTCTGGGCCACACACCAAGGATTGTGGCATTTGGTCCTGGAGTCCGAGTGGGACTCTTTCCTTTCGGGCAAAACCGACTTTGAGGAGGCTTTTACTCCAAGTTTCGACCTCGGGGCTCAACATATAAATAGAGGGGCAGGGCTAGCACCCAAAACACATCAAGAATCACCAAGCTGTGTGCCGGCAACCCCGTCCCCTCTAGTTTATCCTCCGTCATAGTTTCTGTAGTGCTTGGCGAAGCCCTGCGGAGATTGTTCTTCACCAACACCGTCACCACGCCGTCGTGCTGCCGAAACTCATCTACTACTTCGCCCGTCTTGCTGGATCAAGAAGGCGAGGACGTCATCGAGCTGAACATGTGCTGAACGCGGAGGTGCCGTACGTTCGGTACTTGATCGGGACGGACGGATCGTGAAGGTGTACGACTACATCAACCGCGTTGTCAAATGCTTCCGCTTTCGGTCTACAAGGGTACGTAGACACACTCTCCCCTCTCATTGCTATGCGTCTCCTAGATAGATCTTGCGTGAGCGTAGGATTTTTTTTTGAAATTACATGCTATGTTCCCCAACAGTGGCATCCGAGCCAGGTCTATGCGTAGATGTTATATGCACGAGTAGAACGCAAAGAGTTGTGGGCGATAACAGTCATACTTCTTACCAGCAACGTCTTACTTTGATTCGGCAGTATTGTTGGATGAAGCGGCCCAGACCGACATTACATGACCGCGTTCATGAGACTGGTTCTACCAACGTGCTTCGCACACAGGTGGCTAGTGGGTGTCTGTTTCTCCAACTTTAGTTGAATCGAGTTTGACTACGCCCGGTCCTTGTTGAAGGTTAAAACAGCACACTTGACGAAAATCGTTGTGGTTTTTGATGCGTAGGTAAGAACGGTTCTTGCTAGAAGCCCGTAGTAGCCACGTAAAACTTACAACAAAAAAGTAGAGGACATCTAACTTGTTTTTGCAGGGCTTGCTGTGATGTGATATGGTCAAGATGTGATGATATATAAATTGTTGTATGAGATGATCATGTTTTGTAAAAGTTATCGGCAACTGGCAGGAGCCTTATGGTTGTCGCTTTATTGTATGAAATGCAATCGCCAAGTAATTTCTTTACTTTATCACTAAGCGGTAGCGATAGTCGTAGAAGCAATAGTTGGCGAGACGACAACGATGCTACGATGGAGATCAAGGTGTCAAGCCGGTGACAATGGTGATCATGACGGTGCTTTGGAGATGGAGATCAAAGGCACAAGATGATGATGGCCATATCATATCACTTATTTTGATTGCATGTGATGTTTATCCTTTATGCATCTTATTTTGCTTAGTACGGCGGTAGCATTATAAGATGATCTCTCACTAAATTTCAAGGTACAAGTGTTCTCCCTGAGTATGCACCGTTCCTACAGTTCGTCGTGCCGAGACACCACGTGATGATCGGGTGTGATAAGCTCTACG
The DNA here is from genome assembly GCA_036873465.1 of Thinopyrum obtusiflorum. Taxonomy (NCBI): domain Eukaryota; kingdom Viridiplantae; phylum Streptophyta; class Magnoliopsida; order Poales; family Poaceae; genus Thinopyrum; species Thinopyrum obtusiflorum. The sequence goes on from JAAAWM010010698.1 coordinate 37,325, forward strand.
TTCACATTCAACGGGTGCAAGCCAGTTTTGCACACGCAGAATATTCGGATTAAACTTGACGAGCCTAGCATATGCAGATATGGCCTCGAAACACTGAGACCGAAAGGTCGAACGTGAATCATATAGTAGATATGATCAACATAGAGATGTTCACCATTGAAAACTACTCCATCTCACGTGATGATCGGACATGGTTTAGTTGATATGGATCACGTGATCATTTAGAAGACTGGAGGGATGTCTATCAAAGTGGGAGTTCTTAAGTAATATGATTAATTGAAATTTAATTTATCATGAACTTAGTCTTGATAGTATTTGCAAATTATGTTGTATAGCTCGCGATGTAGCTCCCCGTTTATTTTTGATATGTTCCTAGAGAAAAATAAGTTGAAAGATGATAGTAGCAATGATGCAGACTTGGTCCATGATCTGAGGATTATCCTCATTGCTACACAGAAGAATTATGTCCTTGATGCACCGCTAGGTGACAGACCTATTGCAGGAGCAGATGCAGATGTTATGAACGTTTGACAAAGCTCGGTATGATGACTACTTGATAGTTTAGTGCACCACGCTTTACGGCTTAGAACCAGGACTTCAAAAATGTTTTGAACGCCACGGAGCATATGAGATGTTCCAAGAGATGAAATTGGTATTTCATTCTCATGCCCGTGTTGAGAGGTATGAGACCTCTGACAAGTACTTTGCCTACAAGATGGAGGAGAATAGCTCAACCAGTGAGCATGTGCTCAGAATGTCTGAGTACTACAATCGCTTGAATCAAGTGGGAGTTAATATTCCAGATAAGATAGTGATTGACAAAGTTCTCTAGTCACTATCACCAAGTTACTAGAACTTCATGATGAACTATAATATGCAAGGGATGATGAAAACGATTCCCGAGCTCTTCGCGATGTTGAAGTCGGAGAAGGTAGAAATCAAGAAAGAGCTTCATGGTTAATAAGAACACTAGTTTCAAGAAAAAGGGCAAGGGAAAGAAAGGGAACTTCAAGAAGAATGGCAAGCAAGTTGCCACTCCCGTGAAGAAGCCCAAAGCTGAACCCAAGCCTGAAACTGAGTGCTTCTACTGCAAAAGAAATGGTCACTAGAAACGGAACTACCCCAAATACTTGGCGGATAAGAAGGGTGGCAAAATGAACAAAGGTATATGTGATATATATGTTATTGATGTGTGTTTTACTAGTGTTTATAGTAATCCCTGGGTATTTGATACCGGTTCAGTTGCTAAGATTAGTAACTCAAAACAGGAGTTGCAGAATGAACAGAGACTAGTTATGGGTGAAGTGACGATGTGTGTTGGAAGTGATTCCAAGGTTGATATGATCACCATCGCACACTCCCTCTACCTTCGAGATTAGTGTTGAACCTAAATAAATGTTATTTGCTATTTGCGTTGAGCATGAATATGATTAGATCATGTTTATTGCAATACGGTTATTCATTTAAGTCAGAGAATAATTGTTATTCTGTTTACATGAATAAAACCTTCAATGATCATACACCCAAGGTGGACGGTTTATTGAATCTCGATCGTAGTGATACACATATTCATAATATTGATGCCAAAAGATGCAAAGTTAATAATGATAGTGCAACTTATTTGTGGCACTGCCGTTTAGGTCATATTGGTGTAAAGCGCATGAAGAAACTCCATGCTGATGGGCTTTTGGAATCACTTGATTATGATTCACTTGATGCTTGCGAACCATGTCTCATGGGCAAGATGACTAAAACTCCGTTCTCCGGAACAATGGAGCGAGCTACTGACTTATTGGAAATAATACATACTGATGTATGCAGTCCGATGAGTATTAAGGCTCGCGGCGGGTATCGTTATTTTCTGACCTTCACAGATGATTTGAGCAGATATGGGTATATCTACTTAATGAAACACAAGTATGAAACATTTGAAAAGTTCACAGAATTTCAGAGTGAAGTGGAGAATCATCGTAACAAGAAAATAAAGTTTCTACAATCTGATTGCAGAGGCGAATATTTGAGTTACGAGTTTGGCCTTCATTTAAAACAATGTGGAATAGTTTCACAACTCACGCCACCTGGAACACCACAGCGTAATGGTGTGTCTGAACGTCGTAACCGTACTTTATTAGATATGGTGCGATCTATGATGTCTCTTACCGATTTAGCACTATCGTTTTGGGGTTATGCATTAGAGACAGTTGCATTCACGTTAAAAAGGGCACCGTCTAAATCCGTTGAGACGACACCGTATGAACTATGGTTTGGCAAGAAACCTAAGCTGTCGTTTCTTAAAGTTTGGGGTTGCGATGCTTATGTGAAAAAGCTTCAGCCTGATAAGCTCGAACCCAAATCGGAGAAGTGCGTCTTTATAGGATACCCAAAATGAAACTGTTGGGTACACCTTCTATCACAGATCCAAAGGCAAGATTTTTTGCTAAGAATGGATCCTTTCTAGAGAAGGAGTTTCTCTCGAAAGAAGTGAGTGGGAGGAAAGTATAACTTGATGAGGTAATTGTACCTTCTTCTGAACTGGAAAGTAGTTCATCACAGAAATCAGTTCCAGTGATTCCTACACCAATTAGTGAGGAAGCTAATGATGATGATCATGAAACTTCAGATCAAGTTACTACCAAACCTCATAGGTCAACCAGAGTATGGTCCGCACCAGAGTGGTACGGTAATCCTATTCTGGAAGTCATGTTACTAGACCATAATGAACATACAAACTATGAGGAAGCGATGATGAGCCCAGATTCCGTGAAATGGCTTGAGGCCATGAAATCTGAGATGGGATCCATGTATGAGAACAAAGTATGGACTTTGATTAACTTTCCCAATGATCGCCGAGCCATTGAGAATAAATGGATCTTCAAGAGGAAGACGGACGCTGATAGTAGTGTTAATATCTACAAAACTCAAATTGTTGCAAAAGGTTTTTGACAAGTTCAAGGTGTTGACTACGATGAGAGTTTCTCACTCGTATCTATGCTTAAAGTCTGTCCGAATCATGTTAGCAATTGCTGCATTTTATGAAATCTGGCAAATGGATGTCAAAACTCAATCCTTAATGGATTTATTAAAGAAGAGTTGTATATGATGCAACCAGAAGGTTTTCTCAATCCTAAAAGTGCTAACAAAGTGTGCAAGCTCCAGCAATCCATCTATGGACTGGTGCAAGCATCTTGGAGTTGGAATATATGCTTTGATGAGTTGATCAAAGCATATAGTTTTATACAGACTTGTGGTGAAGCCTGTATTTACAAGAAAGTGAGTGGGAGCACTAGAGCCTTTCTGATAATTATATGTGAATGACATATTGTTGATCAGAAATGATGTAGAATTTTTTGGAAAGCATAAAGGAGTGTTTGAAAGGAGTTTTTCAAAGAAAGACCTCGGTGAAGCTGCTTACATATTGGGCATCAAGATCTATAGAGATAGATCAAGACGTTTGATAAGATCTTTCAATGAGTACATACCTTGACAAGATTTTGAAGTAGTTCAAAATGGAACAGACAGAGAAGGAGTTCTTGCCTGTATTGCAAGGTGTAAAGTTGAGTAAGACTCAAAACACGACCATGGCAGAAAATAGAAAGAGAAAGAAAGTCATTCCCTATGCCTCAGCCATAGGTTCTATAAAGTATGCTATGCTGTGTACCAGACCTATTGTGTACCTTGCCATGAGTTTGGCAAGGGGGTATAATAGTGATCCAGGAGTGGATCACTGGACAGCGGTCAAAGTTATCCTTAGTTACCTAAGAGGACTAAGGAAATATTTCTCGCTTATGGAGGTGATAAAGAGTTCGTCGTAAAGAGTTACGTCGATGCAAGCTTTTACACCGACCCGGATTAATCCGAGTCTCAATCTGGATACATATTGAAAGCCAGAGCAATTAGCTAGAGTAGCTCCATACAGAGCATTGTAGACATAGATAATTTGCAAAATACATACGGCTCTGAATGTGGCAGACCCGTTGACTAAACTTCTCTCACAAGCAAAACATGATCACACCTTAGTACTCTTTGGGTGTTAATCACATAGCGACATGAACTAGATTATTGACTCTAGTAAACCCTTTGGGTGTTAGTCACATGGCGATGTGGACTAATCACATAAAGATGTGAACTATTGGTGTTAAATCACATGACGATGTGAACTAGATTATTGACACTAGTGCAAGTGGGAGACTGAAGGAAATATGCCCTAGAGGCAATAATAAAGTTTTTATTTATATTTCCTTATATCATGATAAATGATTATTATCCATGCTAGAATTGTATTAACCGGAAACTTGATACATGTGTGGATACATAGACAATACACCGTGTCCCTAGTAAGCCTCTACTAGACTAGCTCGTTAATCAAAGATGGTTAAGTTTCCTAGCCATAGACATGTGTTGTCATTTGATGAACGGGATCACATCATTAGGAGAATGATGTGGTGGACAAGACCCACCCATTAGCTTAGCATTATGATCGTTAAGTTTTATTACTATTGCTTTCTTCATGACTTATACATATTCCTCTGACTATGAGATTATGCAACTCCCGAATACCGGAGGAACACCTTGTGTGCTATCAAACATCACAACGTAACTGGGTGATTATAAAGATGCTCTAAAGGTGTCTCCGAAGGTGTTTGTTGGGTTGGCATAGATCAAGATTAGGATTTGTCACTCCGTGTATCAGAGAGGTATCTTTGGGCCCTCTCGGTAATGCACAACATAATAAGCCTTGCAAGCAATGTGACTAATGAGTTAGTTACAGGATGATGTATTACAGAACGAGTAAAGAGACTTGCCAGTAACGAGATTGAACTAGGTATGAAGATACCAACGATCGAATCCCGGGCAAGTAACATACCGATGACAAAGGGAATTACGTATGTTGTCATAAGGTTCGACCGATAAAGATCTTCGTAGAATATGTAGGAGCCAATACGGGCATCCAGGTTCCGCTATTGGTTATTGACCGGAGAGGTGTCTCGGTCATGTCTACATAGTTCTCAAACCCGTAGGGTCCACACGCATCAAGAATCACCAAGCCGTGTGCCAGCAACCCCGTCCCCTCTAGTTTATCCTCCATCATAGTTTCTGTAGTGCTTGGCGAAGCCCTGCGGAGATTGTTCTTCACCAACACCGTCACCATGCCGTCATGCTTTCGGAACTCATCTACTACTTCGCCCGTCTTGCTGGATCAAGAAGGCGAGGACGTCATCGAGCTGAACGTGTGCAGAACGCGGAGGTGCCGTACGTTCGGTACTTGATCAGGAGGATCGTGAAGGTGTATGACTACATCAACCGCGTTGTCAAACGCTTCCACTTTCAGTCTACGAGGGTACGTAGACACACTCTCCCCTCTCGTTGCTATGCATCTCCTAGATAGATCTTGCATGAGCGTAGGATTTTTTTTGAAATTACATGCTACGTTCCCCAACACTTGATTCAGCCTATTATGAATGAAACATGTTTGCAATGACAATTAGAGATTATAGTTACTCATGCCATGCTTAATTATCTAAGAGTTTATAAGGGTTTACCTTGTGTGCCAACATGCTTTTAAAATGGTTGTGATGTAGTATGATAGGATGGTATCCTCCTTTGAATGATTCGAGTGGCTTGACTTGGCACATGTTCACACATGTAGTTGAAACAAAATCAACATAGCCTCCAAGATATTTATGTTCATGGTGATTTATATCCTACTCATGCTTGCACTCAATGTTGGTTACTCTCAATGCATGTTTATGACTGTTGTTGCTCTCTAGTTAGTCGCCCCCAGTCTTTTGCTAGCCTTCACTTGTACTAAGCGGGAATACTGCTTGTGCATCCACTTCCATAAACACAAAGTTGTTCCATATGAGTCCACCATACCTTCCTATATGTGGTATTTACCTGCCGTTTCAAGTAAATTTGCATGTGCCAAACTATAAACCTTCAAATGACAATCTGTTTTGTATGCCCGAATCGCTCATGTAGCGACTGGGGGCTGTCAGTATCTTCCATGCTAGGTGGATTATTCTCACGATGAGTTGACTCCGTTCATCATTCACGAGAGAATGGCTGGTACCTGGGATGCCCAGTTCCATGCTCAAATCAAATCAAAATATAATTGCAAACAAAACTCCCACAGGACTGTTGTTAGTTGGATGGTACCCGTTGTTTCGTACCAGCCGTGGAATGAGCTTGCTGGTGGTGGGGGAGTATAAACTTTACCATTCTGTTTGGGAACCGCCTATAATGTATCTAGTATGGAAGATACCGAGATCTCTTGGTTGTTATGTTGACAATGAAAGCATGCCGCTCAAAATATTATTTATCTCTGTTTCAAAAACTCGAGCTCTGGCACCTCTGCAAATCCCTGCTTCCCTCTGCAAAGGGCCGATCTATTTACTTTTATTGCTGAGTCATCATCCTCTTATAAAAAGCACCAGTTAGAGAGCACTACTGTCATTTGTATGCTTTGCTATTAATTGATATTGAGTATGACTGTGACTGGATCTCTTTTACCATGAATTACAATGTCTACTCAGTCCTTGATCTTCAGGGGTGCTCTGCATTTATGTTTTGCGGTCTCAGAAAGGGCTAGCAAGATACCATTTTGTTATATCATATCATGATTGTTCTGAAAAAGTGTTGTCATCCGAGATTTATTATTATTACTCGCTAGTTGATTATGCCATTGATATGAGTAAATGTGAGACCTAAATGTTATTGTGAATATGGTTAATTCATAATCTTTGCTGAAAACTTGAATGCTGGCTTTACATATTTGCAGCAACAAGATCAAACAGAGTTTGTAAAAGTTTTTCTTTATCACCTTCAGTTTGTCAACTGAATTGCTTGAGGACAAGAAATGGGTTAAGCTTGGGGGAGTTGATACGTCTCCATCGTATCTACTTTTCCAAACTCTTTTGCCCTTGTTTTGGACTCTAATTTGCATGATTTGAATGGAACTAACTAACCCAGACTGACGTTGTTTTCAGCAGAATTGCCATGGTGTTATTTTTGTGCAGAAATAAAAGTTCTCGGAATGACCTGAAACTTCACGGAGAAAATTTTTGGAATAAATAAAAAACATTGGCGAAAGAATCAACCGAGGGGGACCCACCACCTTTCCACAAGGCTGGGGGGCGCGCCCTACCTCCCTGGGCGCGCCCCCTGGCTTGTGGGTCCCACAAAGCTCCATTGACGTCAACTCCAACTCCATATATTCACGTTCGGGGAGAAAAAAATCAGAGAGAAGGATTCATTGCATTTTATGATACGAAGCCGCCGCCACCTCCTGTTCTTCCTCGGGAGGGCAGATCTGGAGTCCGTTTTGGGCTCCGGAGAGGGGAAATCAACGCCATCGTCATCATCAACCATCCTTCATCACCAATTTCATGATGCTCACCGCCATGCGTGAGTAATTCCAACGTAGGCTTGCTGGACGGTGATGGGTTGGATGAGATTTACCATGTAATCGAGTTAGTTTTGTTAGGGTTTGATCCCTAGTATCCACTATGTTCTAAGATTGATGTTGCTATGACTTTGCTATGCTTAATGCTTGTCACTAGGGCCCGAGTGCCATGATTTCAGATCTGAACCTATTATCTTTTCATGAATATATTTGTGTTCTTGATCCTATCTTGCAAGTTATAGTCACTTACTACGTGTTATGATCCGGCAACCCCGGAGTGACAATAGTCGGGACACTTCCCGGTGATGATTGTAGTTTGAGGAGTTCATGTATTCACTAAGTGTTAATGCTTTGGTCCGGTTCTCTATTAAAAGGAGGCCTTAATATCCCTTAGTTTCCATTAGGACCCCACTGCCACGGGAGGGTAGGACAAAAGATGTCATGCAAGTTCTTTTCCATAAGCACGTATGACTATATTTTTTTTCGATGGGAAAACGTATGACTATATTCGGAATACATGCCTACATTATATTGATGAATTGGAGCTAGTTCTGTGTCACCCTAGGTTATAACTGTTGCATGATGAATGCCATCCGACATAATTATCCATCATTGATCAATTGCCTACGAGTTCGTTTCATATTGATCTTCGCTAAGTTACATTTCCGTTGCTACTGTTACGATTGCTAAAAAACTACTACTATTACATTTGCCACTATTACTGTTACTTCCATACTCGCTTGCTACTAAATACTTTCCTGCAGATATTAAGTCTTTCAGGTGTGGTTGAATTGACAACTCAACTGCTAATACTTGAGAATATTCCTTGGCTCCCCTTGTGTCGAATCAATAAATTTGGGTTGAATACTCTACCCTCGAAAACTGTCACGATCCCCTATACTTGTGAGTTATCAGAGATGTATCAAGCATCCCCAAGCTTAATTCCTACTCGTCCTCGAGTAGGTACATGATAAAAACAGAATTTTTGATGTGGAATGCTACCTAACATATTTGTCCATGTAATTTTCTTTATTGTGGCATGAATATTGATGTCTACTGCGCAACCTTCTTCTTGTAGACTTGTGTTGGGCCTCCAAGCGCAGAGTTTTGTAGGACAATAGCAAATTTCCCTCAAGTGGATGACCTAAGGTTTATCAATCCGTGGGAGGCGTAGGATGAAGATGGTCTCTCTCAAACAACCCTGCAACCAAATAACAAAGAGTCTCTTGTGTCCCCAACACACCCAATACAATGGTAAATTGTAGAGGTGCACTAGTTCGGCGAAGAGATGGTGATACAAGTGTAATATGGATGGTAGATAAAGGTTTTTGTAATCTGAAAAAATAAAAACAGCAAGGTAGCAAGTGGTAAAAGTGAGCGAAAACAGTATTGCAATGCTTGGAAACAAGGCCTAGGGTTCATACTTTCACTAGTGCAAGTTCTCTCAACAATGATAACATAATTGAATCATATGGTAATCCCTCAACGTGCAACAAAAGTCACTCCAAAGTTCCTATCGCAGAGAACATAAGATGAAATTGCTTGTAGGGTACGAAACCACCTCAAAGTTATTCTTTCCAATCAATCCATTGAGCTATTCCCATAAGTGTCACAAACAGCCCTAGAGTTCGTAGAAAAATAACACCATATGATACACATCAATCAACCCTAATGTCACCTAGATACTCCAATGTCACCACAAGTATCCGTGGGTCAATTATATGATATGCATCTAACAACTTCAGATTCATAATATTCAATCCAACACAAAGAACCTCAAAGAGTGCCCCAAGATTTGTACCGGAGAAACAAGGACGAAAACGTGCATCAACCCTTATGCATAGATTACCCCAATGCAGGAATCCGCAAGTCGAGTGCCAAAACATACATCAAGTGAATCGATAGAACACCCCATTGTCACCACGGGTATCCCAGGCAAGACATACATTAAGTGTTCTCAAATCCATAATTGTATTCAATCCGATGATAATGAAACCTCAATGGTAAAACTCAATTCGTCACAAGAAGGTAGAGGGGGAGAAACACCATATGATTCAACTATAGTAACAAAGCTCACGATACATCAAGATCGTGCCAAATCAAGAACACGAGAGAGAGAGATCAAACACATAGCTACTGGTACATACCCTCAGCCCCGAGGGTGAACTACTCCCTCCTCGTCATGGAGATCGCTGGGATGATGAAGATGGCCATCGGTGATGGTTTCCCCCTCTGGCAGGGTGCTGGAACGGGCTCCCGATTGGTTTTTCGTGGCTACAGAGGCTTGCGGCGGCAGAACTCCCGATCTAGGTTTACTTCTGGAGGTTTCGGGATTTATAGGAATTTTTGGCGTCGGTTTCACGTCAGGGGGGGTCCACGAGGCAGTGATACGTCTCCAACATATCTATAATTTTTTATTGTTCCATGCTATTATATTAGCTATCTTGGATGTTTTATATGCATTTGTATGCTATTTTATATGATTTTTGGGACTAACCTATTAACCTAGAGCCCGGTGCCAGTTTCTGTTCTTTCCTTGTTTTTGAGTTTCGCAGAAAAGGAATATCAAACGGAGTCCAAATGAGCTGAAAATTTACGGTGATTTTTTATGGACCAGAAGAAACCCCCGAAGCAAAAGAGTTGGGCCAGAAGAGCCACGAGGCCTCCACAAGGGTGGAGGATGCGCCCTACCCCCTGGGCGTGCCCTCCGTCCTTGTTGGCTCCTCGTGGACCCCCCTGACGTGAAACCGACACAAAAAATTCCTATAAATTCATAAACCCCCGAAAAGAAACCTTGTGGGCTCCTCATGGACCCCCCTGTTCCGGCACCCTGCCAGAGGGGGAAATCATCACCGGTGGCCATCTTCATCATCCCGGCGCTCTCCATGACAAGGAGGGAGTAGTTCACCCTCGGGGCTAAGGGTATGTACCAGTAGCTATGTGTTTGATCTCTCTCTCTCTCTCGTGTTCTTGATTTGGCATGATCTTGATGTACCGCGAGCTTTGCTATTATAGTTGGATTTTATGATGTTTCTCCCCCTCTACATTGTTGTAATGGATTGAATTTCCCCTTTGAAGTTATCTTATCGGATTGAGTCTTTAAGGATTTGAGAACACTTGATGTATGTCTTGCATTTGCTTATCTGTGGTGACAACGGAATATTCACGTGATCTACTTGATGTATGTTTTGGTGATCAACTTGCGGGTTCTGTGACCTTGTGAACTTATGCATAGGGGTTGGCACACGTTTTCGTCTTGACTCTCCGGTAGAAACTTTGCGGCACTCTTTGAAGTTCTTTGTGTTGGTTTGAATAGATGAATCTGAGATTGTGTGATGCATATCGTATAATCAAACCCGCGGATACTTGTGGTGACATTGGATTTGGTTGGTGTGTGTCTTAAGGCGTTATTTTAGTAGGAACTCTAGGGCTGTTTGTGACACTTATAGGAATAGCCCAATAGATCAATCAGAAAAATAACTTTGAGGTGGTTTCGTACCCTACAATAATCTCTTCGTTTATTCTCC
>JAAAWM010010699.1:0-48312 GCA_036873465.1 Thinopyrum obtusiflorum
GAGGTTTCATCAACAACAGTTGATGACAGAAATGTTGGGGAGGTTCTGGAGGATAGGAGAGGATGAGATGAGGCCAAGAGAGTTGTCTGGTGTGTTCCTGGTCGAATGATCTACAAGCTGACCAAGTTTGAGCTCATTTGGTTGAAGTTTGAGGGTAGCTCATGTGAAATGCACAAAACTGGCCTGAATCTACAAATGGAAGTACTGATCAAAAGATAATTCTTGGAGAGCTGAAAATTTGTGGAGAGTGCTCATTTGGTGTTGTCTCATTGCTGTAAAAATTTGGTAGCAATTGGACAAACCAAAAATGCACTTCCTTCACAATGGTTGGTTCTGGACAAAGAGGAAAATGGATTTTTAAGCAAAATGTTTGAACATGACCAAGGAATGTTTTTGAAGATTTGGTGGAGATAAGGTCCAAGGGATTTTTCGAAATTAATTGAGAAGTTTAGGAGCATCGAAACTATAGGTTGCTTCACAACCTATGCCAATGCCCTAATTTCCCAATTAAGAGAAAAGAGCTTTTGAAAATGATTTGAATGGAAATTTGAGTACTTGAGGTTCCGGGCAGAACATTTGCAAGATGATGAGGCTAAGAACCACTTGGCAAAGATTCAAAGAGGACCAAGTCCATGTGAAAGAATTTGAAATCCATTCAAATTCAAATAAAGTCAAGTCAAATTTTGAAAAGAAAAAGTTGGCAAAAATCAGGGTGTCACAACGGCTCCATCGTCCACGACGATCACATTGATTTCCTCCGCCAGACGCAGCGGCTGCCCGGCGCGGAGTATGTGAAGGTCCGCCTCGCGCCGGAGCGGGAGGTCTCGCCGGCGCCGGAGGAGGGTGAGCGGGTCGTCTTCCGCTCGCACTGCCTACGCGGCCTCGGCCTGCCGGCGAGCAGCTTCTTTCGGGCCTTCCTTGAATTCTACAACCTCCAGCCGCACCACCTCACCCTGAACACGGTGGTGCTGCTGTCCGCCTTCGTCACCCTGTGCGAAGGCTTCCTCGGCGTTCTCCCCACCATCGAGCTATGGGGGGAATTCTTCTACACCAAGCTCGGCACCGTCACCGCGGGCGTGCCGGCTCAATGCGGCGCCTTCATTGTGGTGCGGAGGCCGGGAGCTGACAATCCATTTCCTTCCATCACGCTGATCCAGTCAGTGAAGATGTGGCAACGGTCGTATTTCTATGTGAAGAGCGTCTTCGCGGAGGGCGACTGAGTCAACCTGCCGGCTTACGAAGCCGGCCCGCCGGCTGGGAGGCGGCCCACCTGGTCGTATCGGGCCAGGACACTGTCGCCTTCCGGAGTCGCCACCATCGCACGGCTCCGGGTGCTGACACGGTCGGAGGGCCTGACCGGGTCTGACTTGCTGGCCACCTTCGTGGCACGCCGGGTGCTCCCGCTCCAGGGCCGCCCTCATATGATCTGTCAGATGGGGGGGGGGGGGGGGGGGGGGGGGGGGGGGGGGGGGGGGGGGGGGGGGGGGGGGGGGGGGGGGGGGGGGGGGGGGGGGGGGGGGGGGGGGGGGGGGGGGGGGGGGGGGGGGGGGGGGGGGGGGGGGGGGGGGGGGGGGGGGGGGGGGGGGGGGGGGGGGGGGGGGGGGGGGGGGGGGGGGGGGGGGGGGGGGGGGGGGGGGGGGGGGGGGGGGGGGGGGGGGGGGGGGGGGGGGGGGGGGGGGGGGGGGGGGGGGGGGGGGGGGGGGGGGGGGGGGGGGGGGGGGGGGGGGGGGGGGGGGGGGGGGGGGGGGGGGGGGGGGGGGGGGGGGGGGGGGGGGGGGGGGGGGGGGGGGGGGGGGGGGGGGGGGGGGGGGGGGGGGGGGGGGGGGGGGGGGGGGGGGGGGGGGGGGGGGGGGGGGGGGGGGGGGGGGGGGGGGGGGGGGGGGGGGGGGGGGGGGGGGGGGGGGGGGGGGGGGGGGGGGGGGGGGGGGGGGGGGGGGGGGGGGGGGGGGGGGGGGGGGGGGGGGGGGGGGGGGGGGGGGGGGGGGGGGGGGGGGGGGGGGGGGGGGGGGGGGGGGGGGGGGGGGGGGGGGGGGGGGGGGGGGGGGGGGGGGGGGGGGGGGGGGGGGGGGGGGGGGGGGGGGGGGGGGGGGGGGGGGGGGGGGGGGGGGGGGGGGGGGGGGGGGGGGGGGGGGGGGGGGGGGGGGGGGGGGGGGGGGGGGGGGGGGGGGGGGGGGGGGGGGGGGGGGGGGGGGGGGGGGGGGGGGGGGGGGGGGGGGGGGGGGGGGGGGGGGGGGGGGGGGGGGGGGGGGGGGGGGGGGGGGGGGGGGGGGGGGGGGGGGGGGGGGGGGGGGGGGGGGGGGGGGGGGGGGGGGGGGGGGGGGGGGGGGGGGGGGGGGGGGGGGGGGGGGGGGGGGGGGGGGGGGGGGGGGGGGGGGGGGGGGGGGGGGGGGGGGGGGGGGGGGGGGGGGGGGGGGGGGGGGGGGGGGGGGGGGGGGGGGGGGGGGGGGGGGGGGGGGGGGGGGGGGGGGGGGGGGGGGGGGGGGGGGGGGGGGGGGGGGGGGGGGGGGGGGGGGGGGGGGGGGGGGGGGGGGGGGGGGGGGGGGGGGGGGGGGGGGGGGGGGGGGGGGGGGGGGGGGGGGGGGGGGGGGGGGGGGGGGGGGGGGGGGGGGGGGGGGGGGGGGGGGCAGAGCTCGATGGTGGGGAGAACGTCAAGGAAGCCTTCGCATAGAGTGACGAAGGCGGACAGCAGCACCACCGTGTTCGGGGTAAGGTGGTGCGGCTGGAGGTTGTAGAATTCGAGGAAGGCCCAGAAGAAGCCGCTCGCTGGCAGGCCGAGGCCGCACAGGCAGTGCGAGCGGAAGACGACCCGCTCGCCCTCCTCCGGCGCCGGCGAGATCTCCTGCTCTGGCGCGAGGCGGACCTTCACGTGCTCCGTGCCGGGCAGCCGCCGCGTCTGGCGGAGGAAATCGATGTGATCGTCGTGGACGATGGAGCCGTCCCAGGCACTGGAGCACGACATGGAGGCGAGGTTGACGGGGAAAGCGCGGCCACGAGCTGCGGCGGCGCCTCGGCTGAGCGTGGAGGTGCAGCAGCAGCAGAGGAAGAAGAAGATGAAGATGGGGGAGAAGGGCGTGCGTGCTCCGCCGCTCCTCCTCCTCCCCCTACTTATAACCCTCGGGCTACGAAGCCGAGGGGGCGGGGCGTGGGATCGTGGGATTAACTGCGCCCACGACCCCACGACCCCGTGTTTTATCTCGCAGGTTACTGCGCAGTAACTCCCTCTGGAATCGCAACCGCTCGCCTCGGCCGCGGCGGATCCGCCCGCGCGTCGAGGCCCGGTAATGGTGGGCCGGCCTGCTGTCATGTCCCATCGTAAGTGTGGACTGGCAGGCAGGCCCGGCTTGCTAGCGCCATGTGGCATACTTGCAGCGGGCGCCAGGCCTAGAGGCTTGGCAAGCACGCCACCTGGTTCCCGCCCTGGTGCATCGAAATCGTCACCCGGGCCGCCTGGGCGTTTCCGACTCCCGACAAGGCGACGCTCCGGGAGCCGGATTCAGGAAGAGCACTCTGAGAGGGAAACTGCTGAGGCTTCTCGACTTATCAGCCGCGATGCCTCACCAGCTTCGGGGACGACTGTCGGAGTAATGGGCCACGGGTAGCCTAACCCGAGTCCCTGAGCTGTTCAAGACATTGGGCCGGCTGCGCCCATGAACGTCCAAGATGAAGCGCCGCCTTCCGACGGCAGGCTGGCCCAAGCGGCCGGCTGCCCGAAGACGACCGAGCTCCAGAAGATGGCATCAAGACAGGCCGGCTCCTGGCAGTTGGCCCACGGCGCCCTCAGAGTTTGCGCCTCCATTAAGGAGACAAGACAGGGTAAGGCTACAGTGTAGCCCATCCCCCCTCCCCCGTATCCGGGGCGGGGCGTGGCCACAGTGCTCCGTACGGGTGGAGATTTCCGCCCGGCGCGGCACTGTTGCCACTCCGCCCTTGACGTCACTCCCGACAGGCAGAACCCTGTTTCCACGATGGCTTGTCAGTACGGCCTGCAGCCGGCGGGCCCTACCAGGCAATGAGAGCCCAGAAGACGACAGGAGCCTGACCAGTCGGACCTGAGGGAGGCCGGCCTCGAGCAGGCGGCCCTCTCCTCCCTCGGGGTCCGCGCGCCATTAACCATATGTGACACGGTGAGGCTACAGTGATCTCCCGCCAGGCGGCGGGACTGTAGCCATGCTCCCCTGACCAAGCCTGCGTCATCGGCATCACGGCTACAGTCGGCGGGACCCACCGGGCGGCGGGCCCCAGCAGCCGGCGGAGAAGCTGACGACCAGAGACACTGACGGCTGGGTCCTACACCCGGCCAGATTACCATCATATCCCTGGGGGTAGGCCTATATAACACCCCCAGGGCACCCATGCAAAGGGTTCCAAAAAACCTGTGAGAACCAGACTCATACCTAGAGGAAGGAGGGAGCGTGCCTGCCTTCTCCTGCCTCTAGTATACAGCTCAAGGAGCACGATTGTACTCACTAGTGCCTTAGTGATCATGCGGAGACCCCGCAGAGCAGGACTAGGGGTGTTATCTCCTAGGAGAGCCCCGAACCTGGGTAAAGTGCGCCGGCATTCGTGTCTACGCCTCATCCCGCTTCCAGGCACCGGCGACGTTCTACTCGCTCCCACCATGATAAGCCATTCATTGGCATATGTCGCACCCAACCCCCGACGCGCAGCGAGGCACGAACAACGTGATCAAGGACAAGAACAGAATAGAAGACAATGAGGACGGCGTCCAAGCCAGTTACCAGGGAGCAGAAGACAAACTAGGGCCCCGGCAAGATCCTTGCCGGGGCGGCTCACGAGGCCCCGGCAAGACCCTTGCCGGGATGACTTGCAGGGCACTAACAAGAGCACCACCCTTGAGGTTGAGAGCTCTGACACCATCGACAGTGTCAAGACCAAGGCCTAGGGGCGCATGCGTAGTGGCATGCGGATCTTTGTGAAGATTGGATGACCAAGCCCTCCCCCCAGCAAGATCTTTGCCGGGACGGCTTGCGAGACCCTGGCAAGACCCTTGCCGGGGACATTGACGTAGCCACAACAAGGCTCCGCTACCCCGCCACCACTCCAGCACGGCGATCGACTTGCCATCCTCGCTGGCACCTGCGTGGAGGCATGCAGATCTTCGCGAAGATCCTGCCACCATTCCAACGCAGCGGCCAGCCAGCCAGCCTGGCATTGCATGCCTCGTCAGCCTGGACTCGTGTCAAAGCGAAGCAAGGCGGCGACGGACGGGACAGGCTCTATTTCTGTCCTCGATAAAGCTAGGGGGCACGTAACCAGCGCATTAAATGTGTTTTGTCCCAGGATGACAGTGATAAGCATAGCTACTTTCCACCTCCTGTGTGCCACTGTGGCTGCCCCTTGGACGTATAAAAGGAGGCCCAAGGCATATTGGAGAAGGATTCGGACTTTTTGGACTCTTCGGCCTAGCTCGCATGCATAGTAGCTAGCCGAAGCTCCAGAACGCATAATATACACACAAAGCAGGACTAGGGTTTTACGCTTCTCAGCGGCCCGAACCTGGGTAAAAATCCATCGTGTTGATCGTTAGATCTGCTCTTTGCACACCCCTAATCCCTGCCAAACCGTAGAAGGGATCCACGCGGTCCCGTAGGTGTCGTTTCCACCGACAATTGTATTGAGAATTAAAAAGAGAGAAGAAGCCATCTAGCTACTGCCTACGGACCCGTAGGTCTATGGTGAACTACTCACACATCATCGGAGGAGCACCAATGAGGATGATGAACCCCTCCGTGATCGTGTTCCCCTTCGGCAGAGTGCCGGAATAGGGCTCTAGATTGGATCTCGTGGTTCTGGAACTTGCAGCGGCTGGAATTGCGTTTCGTTGACTCCCCTAGGGTTTCTGGAATATTTGGGTATTTATAGAGCTGAGAGGCGGTGGAGGAGACCCCCATGGGCCCCACAACCCATCAGGGCGTGCCAGGGGCCTCTGGTGTGCCTTGGTGTATTGTGGGCTCCACGGGCCTCCCCTCTGGTGCTTCCTTGGCTCCCAAGTTGTCTTATGGTCCAAAAAAATCTCCAAAAAGTTTCGTTGCGTTTGGACTCCATTTGATAAGGATATTCTGCGAAGTAAAAACCAAGCAAAAAATAGCAACTGGCACTGGGCACTATGTTAATAGGTTAGTCCCAAAAAATGATATAAAGTTGCTATAAAATGACTGTAAAACATCCAAGAATGATAATATAACAGCATGGAACAATAAAAAATTATAGATATGTTGGAGACGTATCAGCATCCCCAAGCTTAATTCCTACTCGTCCTCGAGTAGGTAAATGATAAAAACAGAATTTTTGATGTGGAATGTTGCCTAACATGTTCATCACATATTCTTTTCTTTTGTAGAATGGATATTTGGACTTTTAGATGGTTTAAAGCAATAGTCTATATTTAACATGAAGACTTCAATACTCAAGCATATCAACAAGCAACCATGTCTTTCAAAATATCAACACTAAAGAAAGTTATCCCTAGCCCAACATGCTCAATCGTTGATCCATTCCTGAAACTCACTCGACTATTAGCTACATCCAATGCACAAGTATGATAATAGTGCTCCCTAGTTGGTGCTTTTTATAAGAGAAGATGAAGACTCAAAAAATAAAAGTTGCATAAAAGTAACTAGATAGGCCCTTCGCAGAGGGAAGCAGAGATTTGTAGAGATGCCAGAGCTCAAAGCTTAAATTGAGAGATAAAATATTTTGAGAGGCATGCTTTTCCCGTCAACAAAAACGACCGAGTAGTTCCCAATAGTTTCCATGCTAGATACATCATAGGCGGTTCCCAACATAAAATAAAGTTTATTCATTTTCCACCATTCTTTCACAACCCATGGCTAGCCGTATCCACGGGTGCCTTCCATGCCAACACTTTCCAAGGAATTTATTATTTGACAACATAAAGTAAATTTCTTTTTTATTTCAGGACTGGGCATCCGTATTACTGCCACACTCTCGTACAATGACAAGTGAATAAACACTCATCTTGAGAATAACACATCTAGCATGGAAAAATATTGGCCACCCCCTGCCGCTTCATGAGTGGTACGGGCACATAAAAAGGAAATTCATTTTGAAAATTAGAGTTGGCACATACAAATTTACTTAGAAAGGCACGGAAATACCACATATAGGTAGGTATGGTGGACTCATATGGCAAAACTTGGTTTAAGGATTTTGGATGCACAAGTAGTATTTCTACTTAGTACAAGTGGAGGCTAGCAAAGAGATTGAGAAGCAACCAACCAAGAAACAAAAATTCTCATAAATGAGCATTAAGCATAACTAACACCGAATAATGCACCACAAGTAGGATGTAATATCATTGCATAACTATTGACTTTCATGCTTGCATAGGGAATCACAAATCTTAACACCAATATTCTTACTAAAGCATAATTACTCACCAACATGACTCACATATTACTATCATCATATCTCAAAACTATTACAAAGAATCAAGTTTATTTTGTCCATTGATCTTCATGAAAGTTTTTATTATATCCCTCTTGAATATCTATCACTTTGGGACTAGTTTCATATATTGCAATTGCTTTTGACAAGCTTAAACAAATTTAAGTGAAGAACATGAGCATAAAAAATTTCATCTCTCAAAATAATATAAGTGAAGCATGAGAGAATTTCTTCAAAAAATTTACCAAACCTCAAATAAATCTAAGTGAAGCATGAGAGTATTTCTTCAAAAATTAAAGCACACCGTGCTCAAAAAGATATAAGTGAAGCACTAGAGCAAATCCGTGGCTCAAAAAATTTAAGTGAAGCACATAGAGCAATTCTAACAAATCATAGCATAATTTTGGCTCTCTCAAATAGGTGTGTCCAGAAAGGATGATTGCAACAAACTAAAAATCAAAACAAACAAAGACTCATATAATACAAGACGCTCCAAGCAAAACTCATGATATATGACGAATAAAAATATAGCTCCAAGTAAAATTACCGGTGGTTGTTAGAAGAAAGAGGGGATGCCTTCCGGGGCATCCCCAAGCTTAGTTGCTTGGTTCTCCTTGAATATTACCTTGGTATTCCATGGGGCATCCCCAGGCTTAGGCTCTTGACACTCCATATTCCTTCATCCATCGTGATCTCACCCAAAACTTGAAAACTTCAATCACACAAAACTTAACAAACCTTCGTGAGATCCGTTAGTATAAGAAAACCAATCTTTACATTAAGTACTGTTGCAAACCCATTAAAATTTTGTTATTGCATTATACCTACTGTATTCCAACTTTACCATGGCTTATACCCCCCAATACAAACCAAAGATTCATCAAAATAAGCACACAATGCAACAAAAACAGAATCTGTCAAAAACAGAACAGTCTGTGAAGACGCGAATTGTTATCATACTTATGTGACTCAAAAAATTCTGAAAAAATTGAATAGCGTAGGAAATTTTTATATCAATCTTTTATAAAAAAATTCAGTAGTTTTTGCTACTTCTATGAATTTTAATAATTCTGATACTGGACGCAAAAGTTTCTATTTTTCAACAAGATCAAATCAACTATCACCCAACATGATCTCAAAGGCTTTACTTGGCACAAACACTAATTAAAACATGAAAAACACAATCATAATATTAGCACAATTGTGCAAACACTCAAGAACAGAAAGAAAAAGGCAAAAATAAATTTTATTCATTGGGTTGCCTCCCAACAAGTGCTATCGTTTTATGCCCCTAGCTAGGCATAATGCATAGATTCAAGTATTGTCATCTTTGGTTTTTGATCCATAGGTTGCTGTCGGAATTAGGGCTCCGTGGACCCAACAAGATTCAAACTCTGGGGCGTGTACGAAGATCTAGCCTAGCCGCAGCCTCAAGCTCATCGCTCCATGGCTTGATCTCGTCGAGTTCGTGCGAGCGGGGAAAGAGGGGACACAGCAGTTTACCCAGGTTCGGGCCACCTTGCGGTGTAAAACCCTAGTCTTGCTTTGTGGTGGATTGGCCTCACGAGGAGGATGAGGATGAACTAGTACTGTGGGTGAGCAGCCTCGCGAGGGCTCAGTGGGTGAGAATGGATTGACCTAAAGAGGATCTCGTAGAGAATGATCCCCTTTCTACGGTGGAGACTAGCCTATATTTATAGTGGCCTTGGTCCTCTTCCCTCATAGCTTAGGCGGGAAGGGATTCCACAACAGCCAATTTGAAAGGGGACAAGAGGTACATCTTATCCTGACGAAAGGTGGTCTTCACCTGCAAAGCTTCTGGCCATGATGTAGTGGTGGGCTCGGTGATGACATCCGTCCTGCCGAGCTCGTGCTCTTGGTCTTGTTGCACCGGAATGGAAACCTTTGGGGGATCCCTCGGGAACCCGCGCTGGTCCTTGCCTCCTTAGCACCAAAGAGGAAACTATCCTCCTCTGCGCCCGCTAGCGCCCACCTGGCCTTGGTCGTCATGGCTCACATCATCGCGAGCCTCGTGAGGCGGGGTACCTGCATAGAGATCTCCACTCCTCAGGAAGCAGGCTCAGGAAGCCGCCCCTCGGGAGGTCTTGGCATCGTTCGCCTCATGAGGCCGGGGGACCCTCGCGAGGGCCTTGCTCTCAGAGTCTTGTAACTGGGCCGTACCGGGCCATCGACTGGGCCACGCGCTGGGCCGTAGGCAGCCAAGTCTGGGTACCCCCGATCCTAGAACGCTGACAGTAGCCCCCAGGCCCAAGGCGCTCTCGGCCTGATTTCGAAGCGAAGGCAAAGAGTAAAGGGCGAAGTGACTCGGGCCCCAATCGCCTGCGGGCCAGGCTTGACGCATGGAGCATGATGGGACACGGACGCCTTCACTTCCCCACGTCACCTCGGCAACTGCCCATACTGACAAAAGCCTGGCATGCACCGCGGGGCCATCATTACCCTCCTTCACCTTGCTCCTGATCCCCTTCTCTAGACAGAAGCTCCTCCAGATCCAATCGCATTGCCGTCCTTCCCTTCTTCCTTTGCCGACGCTGACGACTCCCCGAATGGCGCCTGCCGGGAAATCAAAGTCCACAACACAGGTCGCGGCCTCTTCATCTCTTCCGCCGGTGCTAGCAACCTCCTCCATCGCCAAGGAAGGGGACCTCAGCCCCGTGCTCCCGCTGATAGCGGGGGACATGAACGAGTAGGGCGAGACCCTAGTCTGGGCCGGCAACGCGGAGTGGAGCACCTTGGCAAAGATGGTCTACCCTTTATTCCTCCACAACATCTTCTCAAGGCTCGTCCCGCCCTTCTTGGAGTTCTTCGCTGCTATCCTCAGGCACTACAAGATCCACGCCCTCCATCTCTAGCCTAACTCCATTCTCCTCTTGTCCACCTTTGCCTTCTACTGCGAGGCCTTCGTGGGCGTGAGGCCTTCAGTGGCCCTCTTTCGCCACCATTTCAGCTTGCGATTCCACGACCGAGAGCAGCGGTCCGCGTGCGTCTCCTTTATCACAGTCCAGAAGGGGAATTTGCTCCTGAAGGCCGGGAAGAAGGTGGAAGGTTTCCAGCACCACTGGGTCTTCCTGGACGTCCAGGGCTCCAATCCGCTCCTAGAGCCCCCGACGGAGCTGTCCGAGTGGATCCTAGAGTGGGGTTCCGTGAAGCTCACCGATCCGTGGGCGCAGCCCATCCTGGAGAGGATAGCCTCGGATATGGAGGCCAAGCTACCGATGGGGGCGATGATCATGAAGGAGTTCTTGATGTAGCGCTTGGCACCGCTCCAGTCGCACTCGAAGCCCCTGTGGGAGTACCAGGGCACGAGGGACAACATAAGGTTGCGCCCCGCCGGCCTGACATGTGAGGACCTGGACACGGCCTTGATAGCTTTGCTCGGCGGCGATTCGGGGGACGTCCTATGGCGCCCCACCTGATTACCACTGTAGACAGATGGTCGCCATGCATGCCAGCCCAGGAAATCACTCTGGCATGCGTGTTTACAACAAGTATCATGAACACAGGCATTTCTATCAATGGATATATAAGTCTTACATGATATATATTACAAGAGTGGTGGCAGCGGAAAAGCTCTATCTAGGGCAGCATGGTCTTGGTGCGGCTCCAATCCATAGGGATCTGACTGGGTTACTCTCCTAGCCCGCGAATGCTCTGGCTCCTCGTCGATGGATGATGGATCCTTATGTGAACCTGGCCACGTTAAAGGCCGCTGAGTACTTTTGAATGTACTCGCAAGCAAACCAACTAACATATACACCAAGCAAAGCAATCCATGGCATTCAAGCATGCATTTGTTATTAGAGCAATATTAATTGTCATGGCATAGCATAACTATCTAGCAATAACTACTCAAGTAAAGTAAAGCATATCAAGTAAATAATCCATACTCCGAACATTCTCATGATCCAATCCGACGTTGAACCAAATCCAATCCAAGCTTTCGGTCATCCAATCATCTCTTTAATAGCCATCCCATGGCCAACGTATCATATCCCTGACATCATCCGATATCTATGCATCTTCACTGCAAGTCTGATAAACTTACTCTCTTTCGGTTTGCCTTACAATCCTTAGAATACTCATGATCCACTGAGTACTTCAGGGCATCAGATGAGTTCTTCCATCATTATTATATTACTATTACGATTGACCACCTAGTGAGGTCTGGACGGACTGTCCAATACCATGGACGTGGCTATTCGAATAGATTCTTACACTCTGCAGAGGTTGCGCACTTTACCCACACCATGGAGCACCTGGCCTCGTGATCCCATTTGGGTGGACCAGTGTTGCTCCAATGAAACCTGCCTAACCCGTGACTCCTCCACTGTACCATCAGCAATCATCCTCCCCCGGAGTCCTGCCCTGGGTGGCCCCTATGTCACCTCGTGACACCTGCCACCGTCATGGCCAAACTAAACTGTCCCAAACAAGGACTCCCGGGTTAAACAATCAACTGGGCTCACAAGGTTATCACCGCCTACCGGGCCAGGGTAGCGTGCACGCATAACCTTCCCTAGTTGGTGGTACCGATAAAAGAGCACGCGTTCAGACCAAGTCAAGGTCGTCCCATACCGGCAAATGTGGCTGCACGGGTAAGTCCGGACAGGTCACTCTGGATCAACCGATTAGGTTTAGTTTTAGCAAGTACTTAGCAAGCATGGTTGTCTATAACAATAACCTGAGATGGCAATAGCTATGCATGATCATAACAACCTATCTCCATATAATATCACGACAAGTCATTAGTGAATCAGTATTTAAATGGCAGGCTTATTACTTTACAAGTTGCAGTTGTAGGGTAACGACCATCTGAACCCTTGTATGAAACCGGCAAATAAACCAGTAGCCGCCAGAACGGTCTTTACAACTCAGATCTGGGACATTACTGGAATAACTCAACCCCAACTCAAGACGGCTGAAAAGCAGCTCAGAGCATGAGACAGTGTTGATAAAAAGAAAGTAGCAACTCCCTAAGATGGCCGAAGAATAGCTCAGAGCATAGGATCATTGCTACGGAAAGAAATTCAACAGCTGCCCGCGACGGCCGAAAAGTAGCTCAGAACATGGACCAGTTGCTGACAAGAGAAATATAAAGTCGGCATCCACCCCGGACAGCCGGAAACAGCTCAGAACACAGGCGTGGTGCCGTCACCAAAGAAAGGCAGACAAGGGTTCATCAGCGTCCCATACAACTCACTACTACGCATACAAGCATAAGCATATTAAATTAAACATGCAAGAATAACACAGAGCAATGCTTTAGGCCATATATCAGATGGTCGGCTTGCCTGGGGGTGAAGGATACTCTGGGAAGAAGTGCGGAGAGTCCGCGGAAAGGATCGCCGGAAATCGTTCTCTCTCGGAGGGGGCTGATAGAGGGCAAGGGCAAAATGGTAAACATTCTGAAATGAATCCATCGGAATGGGCTCGACGAGAAGAAGACGTGAGCGTTGGTTTCACCTGAATCAGAGTCATGAGTGAAAAGTTGTTGCATTTCTTCTACCAGGGACCTATTTGTAAGGAAAATATTCACAAATAAGCCCCTGACTGGAATTAGGCCGGAAAAGATTAAAGTGCACTGTTGCACTGGGCAGGCTTGGACCGAGACTGCCGCGGCTGCTGTTGCTGCTGCATTGGGCCGGCCCAAGGAGAAGGCGCCTTTCCTAGAGTGCACTTCCGCTGCGGGAAGACAAACCCCGGCGAAGCCGCCTCCACTTATCCAGCATGGCACCTCCCTCCCTCACTGACGTGTGGGTCCTGGGCCCATCGATCAGCTCTCTCTCTCCTTCTTCCTTCTCTTTTTCCTCCCTGTCTACTTCCTCATCACGACAGAGCGGTAGGGGTGGGCCGGCCGGCGATGCAGCCGCCGCCTCGCTGCTCCCCAGGGCCGACAGTCGAGCGCGGGGGAACCGCTGCTCCATGCCACGCCTGGTGGTGGTCGCGGGGTTAGTGGGGGCTGCCTCCAGCGCCGTGGCCACGGGACCAGCTACGGCGGCAGAAGCGCCGCAGGGGAGCCGCGCCGGCAGGGCCTCCACGGCGGAACAGAGGACAGCAGCGGCTTCGGGAGCTCTTGGGGAAACCGTGCACGGGAAAAGAAATGGAGGGAGAGGGCTCCGGGCAGAAGCCAGCCGAGGGGATCAACGGCGGCCATGGCAGCCATGGTGGGTGGGGAGGGCTCCTCGAGCTCGTTTGACTGGTCGGGGAGGATGCTAGGAGGGCTGGGGGAAGTCTGAGGGGGTTGGTGATGCCCAGGGAGCTCTGGGCCATGACTATTTATAGCCAGCCGAGGGCGACGGATGAGGATGGCCGCCGTGGCGGTCTTAGCTTCGCACTGGCGCTCCGGCGAGGTGGCAAGCACCTGGTGGTGCCGACCTGACGGCGCCAGAGGGAGGGGACGGCTCGGGGAGGAAGGAGCCAAGAGAGAGGAAGACAACGACAGATCACGGGGAGGACAGTGCCGCGTCGGCGTCCGCCATGGCGTGGAGAGGAGGTATTCGGAGAAGGGTCCGGAGAGGGGCAGGTGGACGCCCCGGAGCCACTAGACAAGCCGGGACAAGCCGGAGTTGGCCGGAGCGAGCTGGCCGACGCGACAGAACGCGGCCAACGCACAGAGCACACGTTTGGCCGTGTCCGCGACATGGTCACCATGCACACCCCGTGTTCTGGCCTTCCTCTGGATGTCCGGACTTGTCAAACAGGGTATAAACTGATCATAGAGATAAGTTATAACATTGGATGGACCAGGATGGCTCTAGAGTAGTCGGGGTGATCCAGAACAGTTTCTAGACAGAAACTTGGGTGGATATTTCTGG
This sequence comes from Thinopyrum obtusiflorum, assembly GCA_036873465.1. NCBI lineage: Eukaryota > Viridiplantae > Streptophyta > Magnoliopsida > Poales > Poaceae > Thinopyrum > Thinopyrum obtusiflorum. The sequence goes on from JAAAWM010010699.1 coordinate 14,265, forward strand.
AGAAATGGCTGAGGGAATAGGGTTGGATTCTTGCCATGATGGAAGGTTGTAGAAAGGAGTAGGTGCTTGCAAAATTTGAAGGCATTTGGACTTTGTTTGCATGCACTTCCTTCACAACGCAAAAGTTGGTCCAGAAACTGGATTTTGAAGCTGTGCTCAAATGGCTAATTGAAATGAGCTGAATTTTGGTGGAGGCCAATGATTTAGGGAATATAATGAGCTGGTAAAAATTTAGCTCATTTGGATACACTATGAAGTACTTCCTTCACAGAGCTTTCAAATGGACTAAAACTTAGGAAAATTGTTGGGGAAGAATGGATGGATGAATTGAGCTAGTTTTTGGTTTCCATTAGTGACTTGTCCATGTTAATCACCATGAAAAATTTCAGCTCAAATAGATCAAGGGTTCAAGCACTTCCTTTGCAAACTGGAAATCTGGACAGAATTTTCAAATGGATGATGTGCACAAACTTTGAACTATGGAACTTGGATTTTGATGGAAATGGTGAAGATATGGATAGGAGAAGCTCCACAAATTATTTGGGCTTTTTCCTAGCTACCAAAATGGTAGTTCCTTTAGAAAGTGCCCAAAAATGCAATATTGGCTTTAAATAAGAAAATGTAATTTCCCCTATTTAATTATGGCCAATATTTTTGTGGGAGCTCAATATGATCACAAAGAATATCTCCATAAGTTTTCATGAACTTTGGAGATGGATAGATATTTTCCTAGATTTAATTCCTTTAACTGGCAGAAAAAGGAATTAATTATAAATGAAAAATATTGCAAATGACTTGGCAATATTTTTGCATATCCAGGGTTTATAGATGTGGTATGATCACAGGGAAAAGTTTGGGAGGCAAAATATCAAAGGAAATTGGGGTTCCTTTCTAACGGAGGGAATTAGGGTTTCCCTTCCGGTAACTCGGAAGGTAGAGTTTCGATGGCAAAGTTCGGAGAATATAGCTTGGGTGGCAAGGTTGGATTGAAGAAAATCTCAGGTTGGATAGGAAAGGCAAGGCTGGATGACCATCTTCATATACCCAAGAGCTAGAGAAAATCCGATAACATCGAGAAAAAAGATGAGAGTCAAATCCCGTAAAGGAAAAAAAACAGGAGCGAAAACCAGGGTGTCACAAACCTACCCCCCTTAAGAAAATCTCGTCCTCGAGATTTCCGGGCTTACCTCCCGGTGAAGGGGAACTTACCTATGCGGGATGATACGTCTCCGTCGTATCTATAATTTTTGATTGTTCCATGCCAATATTTTACAACTTTTACATACTTTTGGCAACTTTTTATACTATTTTTGGGACTAACATATTGATCCAGTGCCCAGTGCCAGTTCCTGTTTGTTGCATGTTTTTTGTTTCACAAAAAATCCATATCAAATGGAGTCCAAACGCGATAAAAACTTACGGAGAATTTTTTTGGAATATATGTGATTTTTGGGAAAAAGAATCAACATGAGATGATGCCCGAGGAGTCCACAAGGCAGGGGGCGCGCCCTGGGCCCTTGCGGCCACTCCATAAGGCAGTTGGTGCCCTTCTTTTGCCGCAAGAAAGCTAATATTCGGATAAAAATCGTGTTAAAATTTCAGCCCAATTGGAGTTACGGATCTCTGGGAATTTAAGAAATGGTGAAAGGGCAGAATCGGGGAACGCAGAAACAGAGAGAGAGATCCAATCTCGGAGGGGATCCCGCCCCTCCGCCACCATGGAGGCCATGGACCAGAGGGGAAACCCTTCTCCCATCTAGGGGGAGGTCAAGGAAGAAGAAGAAGGAGGGGGGCTCTCTCCCCCTCTCTCCCGGTGGCGCCGGAACGCCGCCGGGGCCATCATCGTGACGACGATCTACACCAACAACTTCGCCGCCATCATCATCAACTCTCTCCCCCTCTATGCAGCGGTGTAACACATCTTCTACCTGCTATCCTATGGTGCTCTTCGTGTTGCGCAAGCGTGAGGGATCCCCATTGTAGGGTTTGCAATATGTTCATGGTTTGCTTATTGTCTGCGTTGCGTGAGTGATAGAAACACAAACACGGATAAGTGAATTATGACGTATGGGAATAAAGAGGACTTGATACTTTAATGCTATGGTTGGGTTTTACCTTAATGATCTTTAGTAGTTACGGATGTTTGCTAGAGTTCCAATCATAAGTGCATATGATCCAAGAAGAGAAAGTATGTTAGCTTATGCCTCTCCCTCATATAAAATTGCAATAATGATTACCAGTCCAGTTATCGATTGCCTAGGGACAAATAACTTTCTTGTGACAAAAATCTCTCTACTAAAACTAACTTAGTTGTGTCTTTATCTAAACAGTCCCTAGATTTTATTTACGTGCTCTTTATTATCTTGCAAATTTATCCTATCACACCTACAAAGTACTTCTAGTTTCATACTTGTTCTAGGTAAAGCGAACGTTAAGTGTGCGTAGAGTTTTATCAATGGTCGATAGAACTTGAGAGAATATTTGTTCTACCTTTAGCTCCTCATTGGGTTCGACACTCTTATCTATCGAGAAAGGCTACAACTGATCCCCTATACTTGTGGGTTATCAAGACCTTTTTCTGGCGCCGTTGCCGAGGAGCAATAGCGTGGGGTGAATATTCTCGTGTGTGCTTGTTTGCTTTATCACTAAGTAGATTTTATTTGCTGTTGTAAGTTGTTCTCTATCTTTAGTTATGGATATGGAGCACGAAATACGAAAAAAATTAGGTGTACTTGCTACTCATGGAGATGGGGAACCTCCTAAAACCCTCGATGCTCATTATGTGAAAGATATTATGCACTACTTTAATAATCCTGAGAAAACCCCATTCAATTATATAATGGGAGACATGTTGGATCAACGTGAATACTTTAGGGATTATCGCTTGACTCAAAAAGGGAAACTATTATGGGATCAAATTTATATGTTGCATTGGTATGCTTGGAATTTATGCCAGAGATATGATTATACTTGTTGCTCTAGGATGAAGGCTCGACACCTTCCCTTTTCATGTAAATTTAATGATAATGAAACCTTGGCTTCTTATGCTAATGGTTTATATGATTACTATGATGTGGAACGAATAGAAGAATTCGTTGCTTTTAAGGGTGCTTATGAAATTGAATCTTTGTTTGAAAAGTATGAAGCTTTTGATGATGATGTTTATAGGCCTAAAATTTTTGCTATACTTAAATATTGCTATGAGAATTATGAACACAATGCCAATATTGATGCATTTATTGAGAAAGTCTCCGCTGTCCAAGAAGAGACTAATATTTTGCAGGAAACTATGGAAGAAGAAATTGATGACACTGTGAGCTCATTAGATGAAAAAGATGAGGAGAAGAGTGAAGAACAAAAGGAGGAAGAGCGGATTGATCACCCGTGCCCACCTTCTAATAAGAGTAACTCTTTATCCCATACATTGTTTAATTTCCCTTCGTGCTTACCGAAGGATGAATGCTATGATGATTGCTATGATCCCTTGGATTCATTTGAAATATCCCTTTTTGATGAACTTGATGCTTGCTATGCTTGTGGCCATGATGCCAATATGAATTATGCTTATGGATATGAACTTGCTATAGTTCCTTATGTTAAGAATGAAATTGTTTCTATTGCACCCACACATGATAGTCCTATTATCTTTTTGAATTCTCCCAACTACACTATATCGAAGAAGTTTGCACTTATTAAGGATTATATTGATGGGTTGCGTTCTACTATTGCACATGATGATTTTGATAAATATAATATGCATGTGCTTGCTGCTCCTACTTGCAATTATTATGAGAGAGGAACTACATCTCTGCCTCTCTATGTTTCCAACACAATAAAATTGCAAGAAACTGTTTATACTTTGCATTGGCCTTTACTTGATGTGCATAAATTGTTCTTTTATGACATGCCGATGCATAGGAAGAGAGTTAGATTTTGTCATTACATGATATATGTTACTTTGTGCTCACTACTAAATTACAAATCATTGTTAATTAAAATTGGCTTTGATATACCTTGTGATCCGGGTGGATCAATTACTTGAGCACTATATGCCTAGCTTAATGGCTTTAAAGAAAGCGCTGCCAGGGAGACAACCCAGAAGGGGGGGGGGGGGGGGGGGGGGGGGGGGGGGGGGGGGGGGGGGGGGGGGGGGGGGGGGGGGGGGGGGGGGGGGGGGGGGGGGGGGGGGGGGGGGGGGGGGGGGGGGGGGGGGGGGGGGGGGGGGGGGGGGGGGGGGGGGGGGGGGGGGGGGGGGGGGGGGGGGGGGGGGGGGGGGGGGGGGGGGGGGGGGGGGGGGGGGGGGGGGGGGGGGGGGGGGGGGGGGGGGGGGGGGGGGGGGGGGATAAAAATAATGTGCCAAGATTTGCCTTTAGGATGATTAGATTGCTTGTTTGGTATGTGCGGTGCAAAAACAGAAACTTTAGCTGTAGTGCATGATTTTACATTTTTTTTACTGGAAAGTCAAACGCTTCTGAAACTTTTTGCACAGTACTTCTATACAAATTTTTTATTTTTTCCTAATTTTTTAGAATTTTTGGAGTTACAGAAGTATGGTAGATTTTCAGATTGCTACAGACTGTCCTGTTTTTGACAGATTCTGTTTTTGATGCATTGTTTTGCTCGTTTTGATGAAACTATTGATTGTATCGGTAGGTATAAGCCACGAAAAAGTTATAATACAGTACCTACAATGCAAAAATAAAATATGAATGAGTTTTCAACAGTACTTAAAGTGGTGATTTGTTTTATTATACTAACGGATCTCACGAGGGTTTTGTTAAGTTTTGTGTTTCAAGTTTTGGGTGATATCACGATGGATGAAGGAATAAGGAGTGGCAAGAGCCTAAGATTGGGGATGCCCGAGGCACCCCAAGGTAATATTGAAGGACTCCCAAGCAACTAAGCTTGGGGATGCCCCAGAAGGCATCCCCTCTTTCTTCTAATGATCATCGGTAATTTTACTTGGAGCTATATTTTTATTCGTCACATGATATGCGGAAATCTTGGAGCATCGTGTGCTTTTTATTTTTATTTTAGTAATGCACCATGCTTGTATGAGATAGTCCTTGGTTGATTTATAGAATGCTTCATGCACTTCACTTATATCTTTTGAGGATGGCTTTATAGAATGCTTCATGTGCTTTGGTTATATCATTTGAAGTTTGGATTGACTGTTTCTCTTCACATAGAAAACCGCAATTTGTAGAATGCTCTTTTTCTTCACTTATATTTGTTAGAGCGTGGGCATATCTTTTGTATAAATAATTAAACTCTCTTGCTTCACTTATATCTATTTAGAGAGTTGACAGGAATTGGTCATTCACATGGTTAGTCATAAAATCCTACATAACTTGTAGATCACTGAATATGATATGTTTGATTCCTTGCAATAGTTTTGCGATATAAAGATGGTGATATTAGAGTCATGCTAGTGCGTAATTGTGGATTGGTAGAAATACTTGTGTTAAGGTTTGTGATTCCCGAAGCATGCACGTATGGTGAACCGTTATGTGACGAAGTCGGAGCATGATTTGTTTTTGATTGTCTTCCTTATGAGTGGCAGTCGGGGACGAGCGATGGTCTTTTCCTACCAATCTATCCCCCTAGGAGCATGCGTGTAATACTTTGCTTCGATAGCTAATAGACTTTTGCAATAAGTATGTGAGTTCTTTATGACTAATGTTGAGTCCATGGATTATGGGGGGGGGGGGGGGGGGGGGGGGGGGGGGGGGGGGGGGGGGGGGGGGGGGGGGGGGGGGGGGGGGGGGGGGGGGGGGGGGGGGGGGGGGGGGGGGGGGGGGGGGGGGGGGGGGGGGGGGGGGGGGGGGGGGGGGGGGGGGGGGGGGGGGGGGGGGGGGGGGGGGGGGGGGGGGGGGGGGGGGGGGGGGGGGGGGGGGGGGGGGGGGGGGGGGGGGGGGGGGGGGGGGGGGGGGGGGGGGGGGGGGGGGGGGGGGGGGGGGGGGGGGGGGGGGGGGGGGGGGGGGGGGGGGGGGGGGGGGGGGGGGGGGGGGGGGGGGGGGGGGGGGGGGGGGGGGGGGGGGGGGGGGGGGGGGGGGGGGGGGGGGGGGGGGGGGGGGGGGGGGGGGGGGGGGGGGGGGGGGGGGGGGGGGGGGGGGGGGGGGGGGGGGGGGGGGGGGGGGGGGGGGGGGGGGGGGGGGGGGGGGGGGGGGGGGGGGGGGGGGGGGGGGGGGGGGGGGGGGGGGGGGGGGGGGGGGGGGGGGGGGGGGGGGGGGGGGGGGGGGGGGGGGGGGGGGGGGGGGGGGGGGGGGGGGGGGGGGGGGGGGGGGGGGGGGGGGGGGGGGGGGGGGGGGGGGGGGGGGGGGGGGGGGGGGGGGGGGGGGGGGGGGGGGGGGGGGGGGGGGGGGGGGGGGGGGGGGGGGGGGGGGGGGGGGGGGGGGGGGGGGGGGGGGGGGGGGGGGGGGGGGGGGGGGGGGGGGGGGGGGGGGGGGGGGGGGGGGGGGGGGGGGGGGGGGGGGGGGGGGGGGGGGGGGGGGGGGGGGGGGGGGGGGGGGGGGGGGGGGGGGGGGGGGGGGGGGGGGGGGGGGGGGGGGGGGGGGGGGGGGGGGGGGGGGGGGGGGGGGGGGGGGGGGGGGGGGGGGGGGGGGGGGGGGGGGGGGGGGGGGGGGGGGGGGGGGGGGGGGGGGGGGGGGGGGGGGGGGGGGGGGGGGGGGGGGGGGGGGGGGGGGGGGGGGGGGGGGGGGGGGGGGGGGGGGGGGGGGGGGGGGGGGGGGGGGGGGGGGGGGGGGGGGGGGGGGGGGGGGGGGGGGGGGGGGGGGGGGGGGGGGGGGGGGGATGAAACAATTGCTTGGATTGTCATCGGGGTTGTGCATGATTTGAATATTTTTTGTGATGAAGATGGAGCATAGCCAGACCATATGATTTTGTAGGGATAACTTTCTTTGGTCATGTTATTTTGAAAAGACATGATTGCTTTATTAGTATGCTTGAAGTATTGTTGTCTTAATGTCAAAAGATAGACTATTGCTTTGAATCACTCGTGTCTTAATATTCATGCCATGATTAGAGTATATGATCAAGATTATGCTAGGTAGCATTCCACATCAAAAATTATCTTTTTTATCATTTACCTTCTCGAGGATGAGCAGGAATTAAGCTTGGGGATGCTGATACGTCTCCGTCGTATCCATAATTTTTTATTGTTCCATGACAATATTATACAACTTTCATATACTTTTGGCAACTTTTTATACTATTTTTGGGACTAACATATTGATCCAGTGCCCAGTGCAAGTTCCTGTTTGTTGCATGTTTTTTGTTTCGCAGAAAATCCATATCAAATGGAGTCCAAATGGGATAAAAACTTACGGAGATTTTTTTTGGAATATATGTGATTTTTTGGAAGAAGAATCAATGCGAGACGATGCCCGAGGAGGCCACGAGGCAGGCGGGCGTGCCCCTGACCCTCGTGGCCACCTCGTAAGGCAGTTGGTGCCCTTCTTTCTCCGCAAGAAAGCCAATATCCGGATAAAAATTGTGTCCAAATTTCAGCCCAATCGGAGTTACGGATCTCCGGGAATATAAGAAACGGTGAAAGGGCAAAATCAGGGAGCACAGAAACAGGGAGATACAGAGAGATAGATCCAATCTCGGAGGGGCTCTCGCCCCTCCCATGCCATGGAAGCCAAGGACCGGGGGGGGGGGGGGGGGGGGGGGGGGGGGGGGGGGGGGGGGGGGGGGGGGGGGGGGGGGGGGGGGGGGGGGGGGGGGGGGGGGGGGGGGGGGGGGGGGGGGGGGGGGGGGGGGGGGGGGGGGGGGGGGGGGGGGGGGGGGGGGGGGGGGGGGGGGGGGGGGGGGGGGGGGGGGGGGGGGGGGGGGGGGGGGGGGGGGGGGGGGGGGGGGGGGGGGGGGGGGGGGGGGGGGGGGGGGGGGGGGGGGGGGGGGGGGGGGGGGGGGGGGGGGGGGGGGGGGGGGGGGGGGGGGGGGGGGGGGGGGGGGGGGGGGGGGGGGGGGGGGGGGGGGGGGGGGGGGGGGGGGGGGGGGGGGGGGGGGGGGGGGGGGGGGGGGGGGGGGGGGGGGGGGGGGGGGGGGGGGGGGGGGGGGGGGGGGGGGGGGGGGGGGGGGGGGGGGGGGGGGGGGGGGGGGGGGGGGGGGGGGGGGGGGGGGGGGGGGGGGGGGGGGGGGGGGGGGGGGGGGGGGGGGGGGGGGGGGGGGGGGGGGGGGGGGGGGGGGGGGGGGGGGGGGGGGGGGGGGGGGGGGGGGGGGGGGGGGGGGGGGGGGGGGGGGGGGGGGGGGGGGGGGGGGGGGGGGGGGGGGGGGGGGGGGGGGGGGGGGGGGGGGGGGGGGGGGGGGGGGGGGGGGGGGGGGGGGGGGGGGGGGGGGGGGGGGGGGGGGGGGGGGGGGGGGGGGGGGGGGGGGGGGGGGGGGGGGGGGGGGGGGGGGGGGGGGGGGGGGGGGGGGGGGGGGGGGGGGGGGGGGGGGGGGGGGGGGGGGGGGGGGGGGGGGGGGGGGGGGGGGGGGGGGGGGGGGGGGGGGGGGGGGGGGGGGGGGGGGGGGGGGGGGGGGGGGGGGGGGGGGGGGGGGGGGGGGGGGGGGGGGGGGGGGGGGGGGGGGGGGGGGGGGGGGGGGGGGGGGGGGGGGGGGGGGGGGGGGGGGGGGGGGGGGGGGGGGGGGGGGGGGGGGGGGGGGGGGGGGGGGGGGGGGGGGGGGGGGGGGGGGGGGGGGGGGGGGGGGGGGGGGGGGGGGGGGGGGGGGGGGGGGGGGGGGGGGGGGGGGGGGGGGGGGGGGGGGGGGGGGGGGGGGGGGGGGGGGGGGGGGGGGGGGGGGGGGGGGGGGGGGGGGGGGGGGGGGGGGGGGGGGGGGGGGGGGGGGGGGGGGGGGGGGGGGGGGGGGGGGGGGGGGGGGGGGGGGGGGGGGGGGGGGGGGGGGGGGGGGGGGGGGGGGGGGGGGGGGGGGGGGGGGGGGGGGGGGGGGGGGGGGGGGGGGGGGGGGGGGGGGGGGGGGGGGGGGGGGGGGGGGGGGGGGGGGGGGGGGGGGGGGGGGGGGGGGGGGGGGGGGGGGGGGGGGGGGGGGGGGGGGGGGGGGGGGGGGGGGGGGGGGGGGGGGGGGGGGGGGGGGGGGGGGGGGGGGGGGGGGGGGGGGGGGGGGGGGGGGGGGGGGGGGGGGGGGGGGGGGGGGGGGGGGGGGGGGGGGGGGGGGGGGGGGGGGGGGGGGGGGGGGGGGGGGGGGGGGGGGGGGGGGGGGGGGGGGGGGGGGGGGGGGGGGGGGGGGGGGGGGGGGGGGGGGGGGGGGGGGGGGGGGGGGGGGGGGGGGGGGGGGGGGGGGGGGGGGGGGGGGGGGGGGGGGGGGGGGGGGGGGGGGGGGGGGGGGGGGGGGGGGGGGGGGGGGGGGGGGGGGGGGGGGGGGGGGGGGGGGGGGGGGGGGGGGGGGGGGGGGGGGGGGGGGGGGGGGGGGGGGGGGGGGGGGGGGGGGGGGGGGGGGGGGGGGGGGGGGGGGGGGGGGGGGGGGGGGGGGGGGGGGGGGGGGGGGGGGGGGGGGGGGGGGGGGGGGGGGGGGGGGGGGGGGGGGGGGGGGGGGGGGGGGGGGGGGGGGGGGGGGGGGGGGGGGGGGGGGGGGGGGGGGGGGGGGGGGGGGGGGGGGGGGGGGGGGGGGGGGGGGGGGGGGGGGGGGGGGGGGGGGGGGGGGGGGGGGGGGGGGGGGGGGGGGGGGGGGGGGGGGGGGGGGGGGGGGGGGGGGGGGGGGGGGGGGGGGGGGGGGGGGGGGGGGGGGGGGGGGGGGGGGGGGGGGGGGGGGGGGGGGGGGGGGGGGGGGGGGGGGGGGGGGGGGGGGGGGGGGGGGGGGGGGGGGGGGGGGGGGGGGGGGGGGGGGGGGGGGGGGGGGGGGGGGGGGGGGGGGGGGGGGGGGGGGGGGGGGGGGGGGGGGGGGGGGGGGGGGGGGGGGGGGGGGGGGGGGGGGGGGGGGGGGGGGGGGGGGGGGGGGGGGGGGGGGGGGGGGGGGGGGGGGGGGGGGGGGGGGGGGGGGGGGGGGGGGGGGGGGGGGGGGGGGGGGGGGGGGGGGGGGGGGGGGGGGGGGGGGGGGGGGGGGGGGGGGGGGGGGGGGGGGGGGGGGGGGGGGGGGGGGGGGGGGGGGGGGGGGGGGGGGGGGGGGGGGGGGGGGGGGGGGGGGGGGGGGGGGGGGGGGGGGGGGGGGGGGGGGGGGGGGGGGGGGGGGGGGGGGGGGGGGGGGGGGGGGGGGGGGGGGGGGGGGGGGGGGGGGGGGGGGGGGGGGGGGGGGGGGGGGGGGGGGGGGGGGGGGGGGGGGGGGGGGGGGGGGGGGGGGGGGGGGGGGGGGGGGGGGGGGGGGGGGGGGGGGGGGGGGGGGGGGGGGGGGGGGGGGGGGGGGGGGGGGGGGGGGGGGTAGAAATCGATAGTTTCATCAAAACAAGCAAACAATGCATCAAAAACAGAATTTGTCTTAAACAGGACAGTCTGTAGTAATCTGAACATTCACCATACTTCTGGTACTCCAAAAATTCTGAATAAATTAGGAAAAATAAAAAAAATTGTATAGAAAGACAGTGCAAAAAGTTTCAGAACCGTTTGACATTCCAGTAAGAAATGTAAAATCACGCACTACAGCCAAAGTTTCTGTTTTGCACCGCACAAACCAACAAGCAATGTAAACATCCTAAAGGCAAATCTTGGCACATTATTTTTATAATACAATGGAATTGTACAAGGGGATAATTATTTTTGTTGAAAAGTTTCTGTAATCAAGATTCACAAAGTTTCCGTGAGCATGAACAAAGTTCAAGGAGCTCCCCCACTTCAACAATGCTTGTCTCTCTCACTTTCACTTTCCTTTTTGAAAAGTTTTGGGTTCCCCTCTTTATTTTTTTGTTTTTAAACTATATAAAGCACTCAATAGAAATAAATGACTCTCTAAAACTTCCGGGTTGTCTCCCTGGCAGCGCTTTTTTTAAAGCCATTAAGCTAGGCATATAGTGCTCAAGTAACGGATCCACCCGGATCCCAAGGTATATCAAAGCCAATTTTAATTAACAATGATTTGTGATTTAGTAGTGAGCACAAAATAACATATATCATGCAACAACGAAGTCTAACTCTCTTCCTATGCATCGGCATGTCATAAAAGAACAATTCATGCACACATAGTAAAGGCCAATGCATAGTATAAGCAGTTTCTTGCAATTTTATCATAGTGGAAACATGGAGAGGCGGAGATGTAGTTCCTCTCTCATAATAATTGCAAGTAGGAGCAGCAAGCACATGCATATTATATTCATCAAAATTATCATGTGCAACGGTAAAATGCAACCCATCAATATAGTCCTTAATAAGGGCAAACTTCTCCGATATAGTGTAGTCGGGAGAATTCAAAAAGATAATAGGACTATCATGCGTCGGTGCAATAGCAACAATTTCATGTTTAACATAAGGAACTATAGCAAGTTCATCTCCATAAGCATAATTCATATTGGCATCTTGGCCACAAGCATCATCAAAAAGGGATATTTCAAAAGAATCAACGGGATCATAACAATCATTATAGCAATCATCCTTCGGTAAGCACGAAGGGAAATTAAACAATGTATGAGTTGAAGAGTTACTCTCATTAGAAGGTGGGCACGGGTAGCTAATCCGCTCCTCCTCCTTTTGTTCTTTGCTCTCCTCATCATCTTTTTCATCCAATGAGCCCACAGTTTCATCAATTCCTTCTTCCATAGATTCCTGCAAAATATTAGTCTCTTCTTGGACAGCGGAGGAGTCCTCAATATATGGTTCAACATAGGCATTAGAAGCATAATTATCATAACAATATTTAAGTATGGCAAAATTTTCAGATTTGTAAAGAGTAGCATCATACGTTTCAATCAAAGAAGCAATTTCATAAGCACCCTTAAAAGCAACAAATTCTTCAATTTGTTGAACATCATAGTAATTATAAACACCCTTAGCATACGAAGATACGATTCCATTATCACTAAACTCACATTGGTAGGGTAGGTGTTTCTTAGGGTTTTCAGAACAACAAGTAAAATCATATATTTCACATAAATTCCAAGCATAGCATTGCAAACGATGAATTTGATCCAGTAAAAGTTTCCCTTTTTGAGATAAGCGGTGTCGCACATAACAAGCATGCTCATCTAAAGATTTGCCCTCAACTAAGCTAGTTGAGGTTTCAGCACGAGCACAAAGGGACCGAAGATGATCCAAGTAAAAAGCTTCAGGAGTGTGATATATTTTGAGTGGTTCTTCAACCATTGGTGTAGTAGGTACAACTATTTTTTTTGGTATTTTGCGTTTCCTACCCATAACTAAAGATAGAAAACAAGAGCACAAAATAAAAACTACTTAGTGATAAAGCAAACCAGCACACACGAGAATATTCACCCCACGCTATAACTCCTCGGCAACGGCGCTAGAAAAAGGTCTTGATAACCCACAAGTCTAGGGGATCAATTGTAGCCTCTTTCGATAAGTAAGAGTGTCGAACCCAACGAGGAGCTAAAGGTAGAACAAATATTCCCTCAAGTTCTATCGACCACCGATATAACTCTACGCACGCTTAACATTCGCTTTACCTAAAACAAGTATGAAACTAGAAGTACTTTGTAGGTGTTGTTGGATAGGTTTGCAAGAATATAAAGAGTACGCAAATAAAAACTAGGGGTTGTTTAGGTGAAGAAGCAATAAAGTTAGTATAGCGAGTGTGGAAAAGTGGCGGTAGGTGTTGTGAAATTGTCCCTAAGCAATTGACTACTTTACTAGACCGATAGCAAGTTTTATGTGGGAGAGGCCACTGCTAGCATGTCATCCCTGACTTGGAATTCTATGCACTTATGATTGGAACTATTAGCAAGCATCCGCAACTACTAACGTTCATTAAGGTAAAACCCAACCATAGCATTAAGATATATTGGTCCCCCTTCAATCCCGTATGCATCAATTTCTATGCTAGGTTGAAGCTTCTGTCACTCTTGCCCTCCAATACATAGTCTTATCAACATACAACTAACCCTATGGTGTGATCCACGCGCGCGCTCATCTGATGGGCACCAAAGGACAGCAACATTACCACAAGCAAATTAAACCAATCATAGCAATTCACCAATTACCGACAGGACAACGAAAATCTACTCAGACATCATAGGATGGCAACACATCATTGGATAATAATATGAATCATAAAGCACCATGTTCAAGTAGAGGGTACAGCGGGTTGCGGGAGAGTGGACCGCTGTAGATAGATGGGGGAAGGTGATGAAGATGTTGGTGAAGATGACGGAGGTGTTGGTGTAGATTGCGGTGACGATGATGGCCCCGGCGGTGTTCCGGCGCCACCGGGAGAGAGGGGGAGAGGGCCCCCTTCTTCTTCTTCTTCCTTGACCTTCTCCCTAGATGGGAGAAGGGTTTCCCCTCTGGTCCATGGCCTCCATGGCGGCGGAGGGGCGAGAGCCCCTCCGAGATTGGATCTGTCTCTCTGTCTCTCTCTGTTTTTGCGTTTCCTGATTCTGCCCTTTCATCGTTTCTTAAATTCCCGGAGATCCGTAACTCCGATTGGGCTGAATTTGGACACGATTTTTATCCGGATATTGGCTTTCTTGCAGTGAAAGAAGGGAACCAACCGCCTTACGGAGTGGCCACGAGGGCCCAGGGCACGCCCCTCACCCTCGTGGGCCCCTCGGGCATCGTCTCGCATTGATTCCACTTCCCAAAATTCACATATATTCCAAAAAAAAATCTCCGTCAGTTTTTATCCCGTTTGGACTCCGTTTGATATGGATTTTCTACAAAACAAAAAACATGCAACAAACAGGAACTGGCACTGGGCACTGGATCAATATGTTAGTCCCAAAAATAGTATAAAAAGTTGCCAAAAGAATGTAAAAGTTGTAGAATATTGGCATGGAACAATAAAAAATTATAGATACGATGGAGACGTATCAGCATCCCCAAGCTTAATTCCTGCTTGTCCTCGAGTAGGTAAATGATAAAAAAGATAATTTTTGATGTGGAATGCTACCTAGCATAATCTTGATCATGTAATCTAATCATGGCATGAATATTAAGACACGAGTGATTCAAAGCAATAGTCTATCATTTGACATTAAGACAATAATACTTCAAGCATACTAATAAAGTAATCATGTCTTTTCAAAATAACATGGCCAAAGAAAGTTATCCCTACAAAATCATATGGTCTGGCCATGCTCCATCTTCACCACACAAAATATTCAAATCATGCACAACCCCGATGACAAGCCAAGCAATTGTTTCATACTTTTGACGTTCTCAAACCTTTTCAACTTTCGAGCGTGAGCCATGGACATAGCACTATAGGTGGAATAGAATATGATGGTGGAGGTTGTGTGGAGAAGACAAAAAGGAGAAAGTCTCACATCGACGCGGCTAATCGATGGGCTATGGAGATGCCCATCAATTGATGTCAATGTGAGGAGTAGGGATTGCCATGCAACGGATGCACTAGAGCTATAAGTGTATGAAAGCTCAAACTGGAACTAAGTGGGTGTGCATCCAACTTGCTTGCTCATGAAGACCTAGGGCATTTGAGGAAGCCCATCGTTGGAATATACCAGCCAAGTTCTATAATGAAAATTCCCACTAGTATATGAAAGTGATAACTCAAGAGACTCTCTATATGAATAACATGGTGCTACTCTGAAGCACAAGTGTGGTAAAAGGATAGTAACATTGTCCCTTCTCTCTCTTTTCTCATTTTTTCTTTTTTCTTTTTTTCTCTCTTTTTTTAGGCTTCTTTGGCCTCTCTCTTTTTTTTTGGGGCTTCTTTGGCCACTTTTATTTTGATAACCTCACATGGGACAATGTTCTAATAATGATGATCATCACACTTTTATTTACTTACAACTCAATATTACAACTCGATACTAGAACAAAGATATGACTCTATATGAATGCCTCCGGCGGTGTACTGGGATATGCAATGATCTAGCGTAGCAATGACATCAAAAAACGGACAAGCCATGAAAACATCATGCTAGCTATCTTACGATCATGCAAAGCAATATGACAATAAATGCTCAAGTCATGTATATGATGATGATGGAAGTTGCATGGCAATATATCTCGGAATGGCTATGGAAATGCCATGATAGGTAGGTATGGTGGCTGTTTTGAGGAAGATATAAGGAGGCTTATGTGTGATAGAGCGTATCATGTCACGGGGTTTGGATGCACCGGCGAAGTTTGCACCAACTCTCGAGGTGAGAAAGGGTAATGCACGGTACTGAAGAGGCTAGCAATGATGGAAGGGTGAGAGTGCATATAATCCATGGACTCAACATTAGTCATAAAGAACTCACATACTTATTGCAAAAATCTATTAGTCATCGAAACAAAGTACTACGCGCATGCTCCTAGGGGGATAGATTGGTAGGAAAAGACCATCGCTCGTCCCCGACTGCCACTCATAAGGAAGACAATCAATAAATAAATCATGCTCCGACTTCATCACATAACGGTTCACCATACGTGCATGCTACGGGAATCACAAACTTCAACACAAGTATTTCTACAATCCATAACTACCCACTAGCATGACTCTAATATCACCATCTTTGTATCGCAAAACTATTGCAAGGAATCAAACATATCATATTCAATGATCTACAAGTTTTATGTAGGATTTTATGACTAACCATGTGAATGACCAGTTCCTGTCAACTCTCTAAATAGATATAAGGGAAGCAAGAGAGTTTAATTCTTTCTACAAAAGATATGCCCACGCTCTAACAAATATAAGTGAAGCAAAAGAGCATTCTACAAATGGCGGTTTTCTATGTGAAGAGAAACAGGCAATCCAAACTTCAAATGATATAAGTGAAGCACATGAAGCATTCTATAAAGCCACACTCAAAAGATATAAGTGAAGTGAAAAGAGCATTCTATAAATCAACCATGGACTATCTCATACCAGCATGGTGCATAAAAGAAAAAAATGAAAACTAAATGCAAAAGACGCTCCAAGATTTGCACATATCACATGAACGAAACGAATCCGAAAACATACCGATACTTGTTGAAGAAAGATGGGATGCCTTCTGGGGCATCCCCAAGCTTAGACGCTTGAGTCTCCTTGAATATTTACTTGGGGTGCCTTGGGCATCCCCAAGCTTGAGCTCTTGCCTCTCCTCCTTCTCCTCACATTGAGACCTCCTCGATCTTCGAACACTTCATCCACACTGGAACGAACAAGGTTCCGGTGAGGCAGGATGGCGCTGATGGAACCTTTACCATTAGTGCCACCCTTGATGACAAATAGGAAAGTGTGCTTGTTGCCTTCCTGTGGGCAAATGTCGATGTGTTTGCATGGCAACCATCTCACATCCCCGGTGTTCCCAGGGAGGTAATCGAGCACCACCTTACTGTCTGTCCTCATGCCCGTCCCATCAAGCAGAAGGTCACAAAGCAAGCCTTGGAGTGGCAGTAGCTCATTGCCAAAGAGATCAAGAAACTTGAAGCAACAGGTTTAGTCAGGGGAGTGTTGCACCCAACTTGGTTAGCAAATCCGGTAGTGGTGCGCAAGGCAAATGGAAAGTGGAGACTTTGTATTGACTTCACTAACTTGAACAAAGCATGTCCAAAAGTTCCCTTCCCCTTGCCGCGCATCGACCAAATCGTCGATTCCACTTCGGGATGTGATTTGCTCTCCTTCCTTGATGCCTAATCTGGCTACCATCAGATCTTCATGGCCAAGGAAGATGAAGAGAAGGCCACCTTTATTACCCCATGTGGCACATACTGCTTTGTACGTATGCCTTTCGGGCTAAAAAGCATCAGTTCTATGTTTGTAAGAGCTGTACAGATTGGTTTTGAGCCTCAGCTACATAGAAACATAGAAGCCTACATGGATGACATAGTGGTCAAGACCAGAGATAAGTCTACACTCATCCAAGATCTGGAAGAAACTTTTGCAAATCTGCGGAAGATCAACTTGAAGCTCAACCCAGAGAAATGTGTGTTTGGCATTCCGTCCAGCAAGCTCCTTGGATTTTTCGTGTCTCAAAGAGGGATAGAAGCCAACCCCGACAAGATCAAGGCAATAGAGCAGATCCAAACCCCGAAAATTGTGAAGGATGTAAGACGCCTGGCTGGCTGTGTTGCCACGCTGAGTAGGTTCATTTCAAAATCTGCCGAGCGTGCCTTGCCGTTCTTCAAAATCTTGAATAAGGCTGGCCCATGAAATGGACCCTGGAAACAGAGGTCGTGCTGTGGGATTTGAAAAGCTACCTTTCATCTGCAGCAACTTTGGTCGCGCCTAAGCCACAGGAACCGCTACTGTTGTACCTCGCAGCATCGAATCAAGTGGTTAGTGTTGCGTTGGTGGCGCAGAGGGAAGTGGGTAGTGAAGAAGCCGAGGCAGCATAACCACCCAGTGATGAATCAAACCTATCCCTGAAAAGGCCTGGCATTGATAGCAAAGGGGGGCCACAAGCAGATGCTGATAATCAGAAGGTGTTAGCAAGGAAGAAGATGGTGCGGTGACCAGTTTACCTTGTCAGCTCCCTCCTGCAGGGGGCTAGGTCAAGGTAATCTGGGGTGCAAAAGTTGATCTTCGGCCTTCTCATGGCCTCAAGGAAGCTGCGCCATTACTTCCAAACTCACAAGATCATAGTTGTGACTCGCCTTCCGTTGCAGCGTATTTTGAGGAACCCCGGGGCTACCGGAAGGATAGTAGAGTGGGCACTAGAATTATCAAGTTTTGCTTTGAAGTTCGAAAGCATGGCAACTATCCAAAGCAGGGCACTGGCAGAATTTATTGCGGAATGGACACCAACACCTGATGAAGAGATATTGGAGATGACCCTTCCCGGCAAGGAAATCCCCAAGGAGTGGGTAATGTACTTTGATGGTGCTTTCTTGTTGCAAGGTGCTGGAGCAGGAGTGTTGCTAATTGCACCCACCGGAGAACACCTCAAATATGTTATCCAGATGCATTTCCCCAGGGAAGATGCTACCAATAACACTTCAGAATACGAAGGGCTCCTTGTCGGGCTCGGGATTGCAATAGAGTTGGTCATAAAGAAGCTAGTTATACGTGGTGATTCCCAGCTCACTGTAAAGCAAGTGAGTAAGGATTACCAAAGCCCACTGATGGAGGCATATGTGGAAGAAGTAAGAAAGTTTGAAGAGCACTTTGATGGGTTGCAAGCCGAGCACGTACCCCGTGGAGAGAACAACATCGCTAACCACGTGTCAAAGTGCGCTGCTCAGAAGCTTCTTGTGGAACCAGGAACTTTTGTACTCCATCTAACTCAATCGTCAGTCTCTCCATTAGCGTTGGCCAGGAAGAGAAGAAAACTGAACACCAGCAAGCATTTCCTGGCAGAGCTCCCCGGAGCCGCTGGTGAGAAGGTTGTCGGGGGGGGGGGAGCCCTATGATGGATGGTGAGCTGCATCCTCTAGGGGGACCTCAAGCTTTCGCTGTTGAGGCTGGCACTCCCACAGCAGAAGAGGTGCCTTTGGTCCTCGTCGTCAAGCCACAAGCTCCGACATGGGCGCATCACATAGTCCAATTAATGCAGACCGGAGAACTTCTCGATGACTCAGAGGAATCTGAAAAAGTGGCCGGCAATCGAGTATGTATCAGTTTGTGGATAACACTCTGTACAGAATGAGACCGGACGGCGTGAAGTTGAAGTGCATTAGCCAGGAAGATGGACTGTCGTTGTTGGCAGAGATACATGGAGGGGTGTGTGGCTCGCATCTAGGATCAAGAGCACTTGTCGGAAAAGCTTTCTGGCAAGGATTCTATTGGCCCACCGCCCTCCGGGACACAACTGGGCTTGTCACCAAGTGTGAGGCATGCCAATTTTACTCCAAGAATATTCATCAGCATGCTAAAGCCCTTCAAACCATCCCTTTATCCTGGGCTTTCACGGTCTGGGGGCTCGACATCTTGGGCCCCTTCCCCCGTGCTACCTGGGGCTTTGAATTCTTGTACGTGGCAATCGACAAGTTTACAAAGTGGCCCGAAGTAGAGCCAGTGAGGAAGGTGACTGTGCAGTCAACTATCAAGTTCTTTAAAGGGTTGGTTTGTCATTTTGGAGTACCCAACGGGGTAATCACCGACAATGACATCCAGTTCACAAGCCGCGCCTTCATGCAGTACATCCAGAGCCTTGGAAGCAAGGTCTCTTTCGCTTCTGTTGCACATCCAAGGAGCAACGAACAAGCTGAAAGGATGAATGCTGAAGTGCTGCGTGGGCTCAAGACAAGAACTTCCGATAAGTTGCGAAGGTGCGGCAAGCGCTGGCTTGATGAGTTGCCGGTGGTTCTTCGGGCAATCAGGCCGACACCAAATCGAGCTACTGGCCAGACTCCCTTCTCCCTAGTATATGGTGCAGAAGCAGTACTCCCCACGGAACTCACATACAGGTCACCTCGAGTACTTGCCAACGATGAAGTAGCGCAATAGCAGCTGCGGCATGACGATGTCGTGCTCCTCGAGGAGGATAGTCTCCGGGCAGCTGTATGTGTTGCATGATACCAGCAAGCCCTGCACCGCTATCACAGCTGCGGGGTTCATGCCCAGAGCCTTGAGGAAGGTGACCTTGTCCTTCGGTGCATTCAGTCCGCCAAGGGTGCAAACAAGTTGACGCCAAGGTGGGAAGGCCCTTACCGGGTAGTACGTGTCACCAGACCTGGTGTCGGTGTCAAAATCGGCAGATCTCGGGTAGGGGGTCCCGAACTGTGTGTCTTAGGGTCGAAGGTAACAGGAGACAGGGACACAATGTTTACCCAGGTTCGGGCCCTCTTAATGGAGGTAATACCCTACTTCCTGCTTGATTGACTTTGATGAGTATAGGGGTTACAAGAGTTGATCTACCTCGAGATCGTAATGGATAAACCCTAGATGTCTAGCCTGTATGATTATGATTGCCTCTACGGACCAAACCCTCCGGTTTATATAGACACCGGAGGGGGCTAGGGTTGTACAGAGTCGGTTTACAGAGAAAGGAATCTTCATATCCGAACGCCAAGCTTGCCTTCCACGCTAAGGTGAGTCCCCTCCGGACATGGGGGAAGCCTTCTATCTTGTATCTTCATGGCCCATCAGTCCGGCCCACGTCACATAGCCCGGACGCCTGGGGACCCCCTAATCTAGGACTCCCTCAGTAGCCCCTGAACCAGGCTTCAATGACTATGTGTCCGGCACGTAGATTGTCTTCGGCATTGCAAGGCGGGTTCCTCCTCCGAATACTCCAAAGTAGTTGATCAAAAGAACTATATCCGGCTCTGTACAATAGTCTGAATCACAAGGGCAAAATACCTAAGAAAAAATAAGTTCTGTCTTCTGACAACTTTACTGGTGGGACGTTACGTCCGGCCACTTCATTATTTCGAATCATTTTTTGACCTCCCGTTTCGTGTTTCGAGACACAGCCTCCGGTGACACGTCTTGTCAAAGCAGAGATCGTGTCCCCTTATTACGGGATTCTCATCAATACGGGTTTGGGAAACCCAACTGTGCCATTCGCATGACCCCTTGGGAATAGGCGAGTTTTAAGGCTCGTGGGGGGACGCTTGATATTCACTGCCTTTATAAGGAGATAAGGATCCACCTTTTCTACCCCACGCCTTCTTCCTCCTCAGCCTATCCACCCTCGAGCTCCAGCGCCCAAGTCTCAACCTTTTTCGTCCCCTGCAAACATTCCAGCCATGTCCGGATCTGGAGCGCAGAGCAAATGGATGGCCTCCTCAGTCACGGAGGGGAACATCCAGGAGCTCCGGGAAGTGGGGTACCTAGCCAAGGAAATCGCCCACCGGCTTCCTGCCAAGAAGCAGATCGTCCCCATTCCAGAGCCCAATGAGAGGGTAGTGTTCATCCCCCATTTCCTTCGCAGACTAGGATTTCCCCTTCATCCTTTCGTCCGCGGTCTCATGTTTTACTACAGGCTAGATTTCCATGATCTAGCCCCGAATTCCTTCCTCAACATTCCGGCGTTTAT
Source organism: Thinopyrum obtusiflorum (assembly GCA_036873465.1). Lineage (NCBI taxonomy): Eukaryota > Viridiplantae > Streptophyta > Magnoliopsida > Poales > Poaceae > Thinopyrum > Thinopyrum obtusiflorum. Next base: position 35,218 of record JAAAWM010010699.1, read on the forward strand.
CGTCGTATGCGAGGCATTCCTCCGCATTCCCCCCACTTCGGCCTATGGCTCAAGGTCTTCAACGTGAAGCCGAAAGTGGTGGATTGCCAACACGCGGAGTGTGGTGGCGCCATGGTGAGCAAGCTTCCCAACGTCACCTGGCCCAAGGGCACATTCGTGGAGACCGTGAAGGGATGGCAGTGATACGTCCATTTTGCATCATGCTTTTATATCGATATTTATTGCATTATGGGCTGTTATTACACATTATGTCACAATACTTATGCCTATTCTCTCTTATTTTATAAGGTTTACATAAAGAGGGAGAATACCGGCAGCTGGAATTCTGGGCTGGAAAAGGAGCAAATATTAGAGACCTATTCTGCACAACTCCAAAAGTCCTGAAACTCCACGGAAGTTATTTTTGGAAATAATAAAAAATACTGAGCGAAGAAAATACCAGAGGGGGCCCACACCCTGGCCACGAGGGTGGGGGGCGCGCCCTACCCCCCTGGGCGCGCCCCCTGCCTCGTGGGCCCCCTGGTGGCCCTCCGGTGCCCATCTTCTGCTATATGAAGTCTTTCGTCTGAAAAAAAAATCATAAGCAAGCTTTCGGGATGAGACTCCGCCGCCACGAGGCGGAACCAATCTAGGGCTCTGGCGGAGCTGTTCTGCCGGGGACACTTCCCTCCGGGAGGGGGAAATCATCGCCATCGTCATCACCAACGCTCCTCTCATCGGGAGGGGGCCAATCTCCATCAACATCTTCACCAGCACCATCTTCTCTAAAACCCTAGTTCATCTCTTGTATCCAATCTTTGTCTCCAAGTCTGGGATTGGTACCTATAGGTTGCTAGTAGTGTTGATTACTCCTTGTAGTTGATGCTGGGGGGGGGGGGGGGGGGGGGGGGGGGGGGGGGGGGGGGGGGGGGGGGGGGGGGGGGGGGGGGGGGGGGGGGGGGGGGGGGGGGGGGGGGGGGGGGGGGGGGGGGGGGGGGGGGGGGGGGGGGGGGGGGGGGGGGGGGGGGGGGGGGGGGGGGGGGGGGGGGGGGGGGGGGGGGGGGGGGGGGGGGGGGGGGGGGGGGGGGGGGGGGGGGGGGGGGGGGGGGGGGGGGGGGGGGGGGGGGGGGGGGGGGGGGGGGGGGGGGGGGGGGGGGGGGGGGGGGGGGGGGGGGGGGGGGGGGGGGGGGGGGGGGGGGGGGGGGGGGGGGGGGGGGGGGGGGGGGGGGGGGGGGGGGGGGGGGGGGGGGGGGGGGGGGGGGGGGGGGGGGGGGGGGGGGGGGGGGGGGGGGGGGGGGGGGGGGGGGGGGGGGGGGGGGGGGGGGGGGGGGGGGGGGGGGGGGGGGGGGGGGGGGGGGGGGGGGGGGGGGGGGGGGGGGGGGGGGGGGGGGGGGGGGGGGGGGGGGGGGGGGGGGGGGGGGGGGGGGGGGGGGGGGGGGGGGGGGGGGGGGGGGGGGGGGGGGGGGGGGGGGGGGGGGGGGGGGGGGGGGGGGGGGGGGGGGGGGGGGGGGGGGGGGGGGGGGGGGGGGGGGGGGGGGGGGGGGGGGGGGGGGGGGGGGGGGGGGGGGGGGGGGGGGGGGGGGGGGGGGGGGGGGGGGGGGGGGGGGGGGGGGGGGGGGGGGGGGGGGGGGGGGGGGGGGGGGGGGGGGGGGGGGGGGGGGGGGGGGGGGGGGGGGGGGGGGGGGGGGGGGGGGGGGGGGGGGGGGGGGGGGGGGTAGACAGTAGCCCCTGATGCTCTGTTTGGCGTTCGGAAAGAAAAGCCGAATAGAGGATCTAGTAAATTTCGCAGGAGTCTAACAATAAAGAGTCAATATGCGTGTGCAGGCTTCGCTGCTATCCACCGCCGCACTGACTGCGGAGGTGGGGGGGGGGGGGGGGGGGGGGGGGGGGGGGGGGGGGGGGGGGGGGGGGGGGGGGGGGGGGGGGGGGGGGGGGGGGGGGGGGGGGGGGGAGAAAAAGTGCCTATAGAGAGGCGTGATTGCAAAAAATAACAGGATTGCACTGCTTATTATAGGGGCCACGACTGAGGTGGCGACCCTCAAGCAGGCGCTGTCCGAGGCCGAAAAGAAAACGGCCGCGGAGCGCACCGAGCGAGAGAAACTTGGGGCTCAGGTCGGCGAGGTGCAGCAAGAGCTTCAGGCTCTCATGAAAAAACATGAGAGTTTGGAGCTTGAGTCAAAGACCCAAGCGTCCGAGCTCGCGGCGGCCCTTGAGACTGCCAAGTCTGCCAAGGCCGAAGCCCAAAAGGCCCTCCAAGAGTTGGAGGAGATTAAGAAGATAGCAGCGGGTAAGGCATTCTTTATGCAAAGCAGAAATATAAAAGTAAACTACTTGTTACTTACCCGAATCCGGAGTTCTCCAGGGGCATTCGCAGATCTTCCCCGCAGCGTATCCGACGCCGCCGCATTCTACCGAGCTGAAGAGGGCAGCTCGACGGAGAAGGTGTTCTGGTCTCAGTATGCTGAGGCCGGACACCCTGTGCCCTTGAGCGACCAGCTGAAACAGCTGGTCGAGCTCCACAAGGCGGCCGAACAGGCCATGAAGGGCTTCATAGTTCGGCTGTGGCCCGGAGAGGCCCTGCCTGGGAGCTACTTCGGGCTGGTGCGGCGGCTGGTGGAGGCCTGTCCAAGGCTCGAGGTCATCAAGCGCTCCGTCTGCATCGAAGGTGCCCGTCGGGCCCTTGCCCGTGCAAAGGTGCACTGGGGTAAGCTGGACGGTGAGAAGCTTGTGAAGGACGGGCCGCCGCCGGGGAAGGAGCATCGCAAGCCCGAGAACTACTACAAGGATGTTCTTGCAGGTGCCCGCCTTGTGGCGGATGAATGTACCAAGGATGTGATTTTTGAATGAACTCGCTCGTGTTTATCCTGTGCGCTGAAAACTTGTTCATATGCGCTAAGCAATGCTTATTGAATTTAAAATATTACTTTCTGTGCGGCCGTTTATCAAAAAATTGAGAGATGGCCAGTCGTCGGCTTCTGCCCCCATGCCACTAGTGCTGGGGTGTTCGGGATAAACCTGAGCGCTCTTTTTCCCATAGTTGGGTCCTTCGAGGGAGGCGCTCAGCACAACGGGGGGGGGGGGGGGGGGGGGGGGGGGGGGGGGGGGGGGGGGGGGGGGGGGGGGGGGGGGGGGGGGGGGGGGGGGGGGGGGGGGGGGGGGGGGGGGGGGGGGGGGGGGGGGGGGGGGGGGGGGGGGGGGGGGGGGGGGGGGGGGGGGGGGGGGGGGGGGGGGGGGGGGGGGGGGGGGGGGGGGGGGGGGGGGGGGGGGGGGGGGGGGGGGGGGGGGGGGGGGGGGGGGGGGGGGGGGGGGGGGGGGGGGGGGGGGGGGGGGGGGGGGGGGGGGGGGGGGGGGGGGGGGGGGGGGGGGGGGGGGGGGGGGGGGGGGGGGGGGGGGGGGGGGGGGGGGGGGGGGGGGGGGGGGGGGGGGGGGGGGGGGGGGGGGGGGGGGGGGGGGGGGGGGGGGGGGGGGGGGGGGGGGGGGGGGGGGGGGGGGGGGGGGGGGGGGGGGGGGGGGGGGGGGGGGGGGGGGGGGGGGGGGGGGGGGGGGGGGGGGGGGGGGGGGGGGGGGGGGGGGGGGGGGGGGGGGGGGGGGGGGGGGGGGGGGGGGGGGGGGGGGGGGGGGGGGGGGGGGGGGGGGGGGGGGGGGGGGGGGGGGGGGGGGGGGGGGGGGGGGGGGGGGGGGGGGGGGGGGGGGGGGGGGGGGGGGGGGGGGGGGGGGGGGGGGGGGGGGGGGGGGGGGGGGGGGGGGGGGGGGGGGGGGGGGGGGGGGGGGGGGGGGGGGGGGGGGGGGGGGGGGGGGGGGGGGGGGGGGGGGGGGGGGGGGGGGGGGGGGGGGGGGGGGGGGGGGGGGGGGGGGGGGGGGGGGGGGGGGGGGGGGGGGGGGGGGGGGGGGGGGGGGGGGGGGGGGGGGGGGGGGGGGGGGGGGGGGGGGGGGGGGGGGGGGGGGGGGGGGGGGGGGGGGGGGGGGGGGGGGGGGGGGGGGGGGGGGGGGGGGGGGGGGGGGGGGGGGGGGGGGGGGGGGGGGGGGGGGGGGGGGGGGGGGGGGGGGGGGGGGGGGGGGGGGGGGGGGGGGGGGGGGGGGGGGGGGGGGGGGGGGGGGGGGGGGGGGGGGGGGGGGGGGGGGGGGGGGGGGGGGGGGGGGGGGGGGGGGGGGGGGGGGGGGGGGGGGGGGGGGGGACGACGGCAGTAGCCTAAACCTGCTTTACCAGGATACAGTGCGGAAAATGGGCATAGATCCCTCGAGGATTAAGCCCATCAAAACGACCTTTAAAGGCGTAATACCATGTGTAGAGGCCAGCTGTACAGGCTCAGTCACACTTGAACTGGTCTTCGGATCTCTAGATAATTTCTGAAGCGAGGAGTTAGTCTTCGACATAGTCCCGTTCCGCAGTGGCTACCATGCACTGCTCGGGCGAACCGCATTCGCCAAGTTCAGTGCGGTCCCGCAATACCTTAAGCTCAAGATGCCAGGCCCTCGAGGAGTAATTACGGTCAATGGAAACACCGAACACTCCCTCCGAACGGAGGAGCACACGGCGGCCCTTGCAGCGGAAGTACAAAGCAGCCTCTCCAGGCAGTTCTCCAGTCCGGTCATTAAATGTCCGGACACAGTCAAACGCGCCCGGAGTAACCTACAACAAGACCGCCTGGCACGTTCCGAGCAGGCGTAGCAATGCGGCCCCAACCCCAGCCCTCGCAAAAATGCGACACCAGTGCTTCGCGTACATAACTACGCTCTAGAAATACCATGGGTAGGGGGGGGGGGGGGGGGGGGGGGGGGGGGGGGGGGGGGGGGGGGGGGGGGGGGGGGGGGGGGTATACTTTTCTCTTACTTCCAGGACTCTACTCTTCGGAAGGCTTGTTCGGCAGTTCAATTGCCGCACAAACGATGCAAGGACCAGGGAAGCAGACAAGCCATGCCGCATTACGGAAATCCCAGGTGGTCTCTATCACGAGCAGTATACCTGTTTCGCATACTATTCCGCAGCTTGCCCCTGGAGCAGACATGTTAAATAGTCCAACTTTTCGTTTATCGCATTACTTGTATCGTTCTGCTTTGATCGCAGCTATTTTTAATAAACAATGCATAGCTTTTGGGGGGGGGGGGGGGGGGGGGGGGGGGGGGGGGGGGGGGGGGGGGGGGGGGGGGGGGGGGGGGGGGGGGGGGGGGGGGGGGGGGGGGGGGGGGGGGGGGGGGGGGGGGGGGGGGGGGGGGGGGGGGGGGGGGGGGGGGGGGGGGGGGGGGGGGGGGGGGGGGGGGGGGGGGGGGGGGGGGGGGGGGGGGGGGGGGGGGGGGGGGGGGGGGGGGGGGGGGGGGGGGGGGGGGGGGGGGGGGGGGGGGGGGGGGGGGGGGGGGGGGGGGGGGGGGGGGGGGGGGGGGGGGGGGGGGGGGGGGGGGGGGGGGGGGGGGGGGGGGGGGGGGGGGGGGGGGGGGGGGGGGGGGGGGGGGGGGGGGGGGGGGGGGGGGGGGGGGGGGGGGGGGGGGGGGGGGGGGGGGGGGGGGGGGGGGGGGGGGGGGGGGGGGGGGGGGGGGGGGGGGGGGGGGGGGGGGGGGGGGGGGGGGGGGGGGGGGGGGGGGGGGGGGGGGGGGGGGGGGGGGGGGGGGGGGGGGGGGGGGGGGGGGGGGGGTATAGAATTCTATGGCTAAGTGAGAGTGTTCACGCATTATAGTCCGATTGCCTCGTTCGTTGGGCTGAGCGCCTCCCTCGAAGGACCCAAATATGGGAAAAAGAGCGCCCAGGTTTATCCCCGAACACCCCAGCACTAGCGGCAAGGGGGCAGAAGCCGACGACTCGCCATCTCTCAGTATTGATAAACAGCCGCACAGAAGGTAATATTTTAAATTCAAGCAGCATTGCTTAGCGCATATGAACAAGTTTTCAGCGCACAGGATAACATGAGCGGGTTTTATTCAAAAAATACATCCTTGGTACATTCATCCGCAACAAGGCGGGCACCCTTCAGAACATCCTTATAATAATTTTTGGGCTTGCGATGCTCTTTCCCCGGCGGTGGCCCGTCCTTCACAAGCTTCTCCGCATCCAGCTTTCCCTAGTGCACCTTAGCACGGGCAAGGGCCCTACGAGCACCTTCGATGCAGATGGAGCGCTTGATGTCTTCAAGCCTCGGACAGGCCTCCACCAGCCGCCGCACCAGCCCGAAATAGCTCCCAGGCAGGGCCTCTCTAGGCCACAGCCAAACTAGGAGGCCCTTCATGGCCTGTTCGGCCGCCTTGTGGAGCTCGACCAGTTGCTTCAGCTGGTCGCTCAGGGGCATGGGGTGTCCGGCCTCAGCGTACTGCGACCAGAACACCTTCTCCGTCGAGCTACCCTCCTCGGCTCGATAGAATGCGGCGGCATCACATACACTCCGGGGAAGATCTACGAACGCTCCTGGAGAGCTCCGGATTCGGGTAAGTAACAGGTAACTCACATTTATGTGTTTGCTTTGCATAAAAAATGCCTTACCCGCCGCAATCTTCTTCACCTCATCCAACTCCTGGAGGGTCCTCTGGGACTCGGCCTTGGCAGACTTGGCATTCTCTATAGCTGCCGCGAGCTCGGATGCTCGCGTCTTCGAGTCAAGCTCCAAACTCTCATGTTTCTTCATGAGAATCTGGAGCTTTTGCCGCACCTTGCCAACCTCACCCTCGTACCTCTCCCGCTTGGTGCGCTCCACGGCCGCACTCTTCTCGGCCTCAAGCAGCGCTTGCTTAAGGGTCGCCACCTCAGACGTGGCCCCTACAATAGCCATGTCAATCCTGTCATTTTTTGCAATTGCACCTTTTTTATATACATATTCAAACAAGATATTTCTTACCTTCCTTCTCCTCGAGCTGCTTCTTGGCACGCCCGAGCTCTTGCTCGGACTTCTCGAGACTCTGCTTCAGCACGTCAACTTCCGCAGTCAGTGCAGCGGGCGCTAGCAGAGAAGCCTGCATACGCATATTGACTCCTTTTGTTAGACTCCTGCGAATTCTTTGATCCTCTATTCGGCTTTTCTTCCCGAACGCCCAACAGAGCATCAGGGGCTACTGTCTATGCGGTAACATTATTTGAACATTCTTTACTTACCTCAAAGCCTGTTAAAAGGCTTGTACAAGCTTTAGTCAGTCCGCTTTTGGCGGACTGAACCTTCTGGATCACCGCACTCATAATAGTGCGGTGCCCCTCGTCGATGGAGGCACCTTGGAGCGCCTCCAACATATTGTCCGGTGCCTCCGGTTGGACGGAGGTCACCGACACGACAGGCTTGCTCCTCTTGGAAGGAGGTCACCCGCTGGACTCTGGAACCCTTGAAGATTCCGGAGCTGTGTCCGGCCTTAAGCCGAACTTGGAGCCCTAAGGGGTTTCATCCCCTTTACTCCTGGAGTCCGGGAGGTCGCATTGTGGCGCCTCCAGGACCACCTCCTCCCGGCTTGGAACCTATTGGGACAACACTTCGGTGTCGTCCACAGGGTGGGGGGATGAAGCCGTCGGAAGCGAGTTTACCTCCGATGGATCCAGTGAGCCGCTCAATGATGTGTCGAGCCGGTCTTTAGGTGGGCTGCATAAACACATTGAACGTAAGGGAAAGTTGTGCAATAAACAAATACTATGAGTCGCTCCGGTATCCGGATACTTACGATTTCGCCAGGGGCTTGGCCCTGGGCTGCCACTCCTCTTCGTCGTCATCGACGTCGGTGGAGCAGTCCGGAGGAAGGGTTTTCCCCTTCTTGGACCCTCTGGCCTCCTCAGTGAGGGCGGCCTTCCTTTTCTTCTCTCCTCCCGCTGGATGGGGAGAGGTCTCTTCTTCTTCCTCCTTGTCTTCACGAGAGGAAGGCGCTTCGGGACCGTCGGATGACGAGTCCGACACCTCCTGGCACCGGGCACTCTTTCGAGTCCCCGTGGCCCTTTTCGTGGCCTTCTTCTCCAGCACCACATAGGGCGCCAAAACTAGCAGCTTCGCCAAGCGAGCGCTCGCTGGGCCTTCGGGCAAAGGAGCCGGACAGTTGATCTGTTCGGACGTCACCTCCCAATCCTGTCAAAGATAAGGGAGCTTAGATCCCACATAGAGTCAAACTGTGAAAAACTAATACCTTGTAAAAAGACGAAAACAGCTTACCGCCAGAGCGCGGTGCTGGCACCCGTACACCTTGGTACGGCCAAAATATGCCAGGGGCTTCAGTACCCCTCAACATGGTGTAAGAAGTCCGAACACTTTCACAAGTGCGGCACCCCAAACTTATAGCATTATATGCATCGGCTCCGAATCATGTCTTGGGTCAATAGTTGGGTTTGCCCGGCTCCTGTGTTTTGGTGCCTTACGGGGGGGGGGGGGGGGGGGGGGGGGGGGGGGGGGGGGGGGGGGGGGGGGGGGGGGGGGGGGGGGGGGGGGGGGGGGGGGGGGGGGGGGGGGGGGGGGGGGGGGGGGGGGGGGGGGGGGGGGGGGGGGGGGGGGGGGGGGGGGGGGGGGGGGGGGGGGGGGGGGGGGGGGGGGGGGGGGGGGGGGGGGGGGGGGGGGGGGGGGGGGGGGGGGGGGGGGGGGGGGGGGGGGGGGGGGGGGGGGGGGGGGGGGGGGGGGGGGGGGGGGGGGGGGGGGGGGGGGGGGGGGGGGGGGGGGGGGGGGGGGGGGGGGGGGGGGGGGGGGGGGGGGGGGGGGGGGGGGGGGGGGGGGGGGGGGGGGGGGGGGGGGGGGGGGGGGGGGGGGGGGGGGGGGGGGGGGGGGGGGGGGGGGGGGGGGGGGGGGGGGGGGGGGGGGGGGGGGGGGGGGGCTTCAGAACATCCTTATAATAATTCTCGGGCTTGCGATGCTCTTTCCCCGGCGGTGGCCCGTCCTTCACAAGCTTCTCAGCATCCAGCTTGCCCCAGTGCACCTTAGCACGGGCAAGGGCCCTACGGGCACCTTCAATGCAGACGGAGCGCTTGATGACTTCGAGCCTTGGACAGGCCTCCACCAGCCGCCGCACCAGCCCGAAATAGCTCCCAGGCAGAGCCTCTCCAGGCCACAGCCGAACTATGAGGCCCTTCATGGCCTGTTCGGCCGCCTTGTGGAGCTCGACCAGTTGCTTCAGCTGGTCGCTCAGGGGCACGGGGTGTCCGGCCTCAGCATACTGAGACCAGAACACCTTCTCTGTCGAGCTGCCCTCCTCGGCTCGATAGAATGCGGCGGCATCGGACACACTCCGGGGAAGATCTGCGAACGCTCCTGGAGAGCTCCGGATTCGGGTAAGTAACAAGTAACTCACGTTTATGTGTTTGCTTTGCATAAAGAATGCCTTACCCGCCGCTATCTTCTTCACCTCATCCAACTCCTGGAGGGTCTTCTGGGATTCGGCCTTGGCAGACTTGGCATTTTCAATAGCCGCCGCGAGCTCGGACGCTCGCGTCTTCGAGTCAAGCTCCAAACTCTCATGTTTCTTCATGAGAACCTGGAGCTCTTGCCGCACCGGGGGGGGGGGGGGGGTCCATGAGAGCCTGGAGCTCTTGCCGCACCTTGCCAACCTCGGCCTCATACTTCTCCCGCTCGGTGCGCTCCGAGGCCGCCCTCTTCTCGGCCTCGACCAGCGCTTGCTTAAGGGTCGGGGGGGGGGGGGGACAATAGCCACGATAATCCTGTCATTTTTTGCAATTGCACCTTTTTATATATATTTAAACAAGGTATTTCTTACCTTCATTGTCCTCGAGCTGCTTCTTGGCACGCCCGAGCTCTTGCTCGGACCGCTCGAGGTTCTGCTTTAGCGTGTCCACTTCCGCAGTCAGTGCGGCGGACGCAAGCAGAGAAGCCTGCATACGCATATTGACTCCTTTTTGTTAGACTCCTGCGAATTTTATTTGATCCTCTATTCGGCTTTTCTTCCCGAACGCCAAACAGAGCATCAGGGGCTACTGTCTATGCGGTAATATTATTTACACATTCTTTACTTACCTCAAAGCCTGTTAAAAGGCTAGTACAAGCTTCAGTCAGTCCGCTCTTGGCGGACTGAACCTTCTGGACCACCGCACTCATAATAGCGCGGTGCTCCTCGTCGATGGAGGCGCCTTGGAGCGCCTCCAACATATTGTCCGGCGCCTCCGGTTGGACGGGGGCCACCGGCACGGTGGACTTGCTCCTCTTGGAAGGAGGTCCCCCGCCGGACTCTGGAACCTTTGAAGGTTCCGGAGCGGTGTCCGGCCTAGAGCCGGACTTGGAGCCCTGGGGGGTTTCATCCCCTTTACTCCTGGAGTCCGGGAGGTCGCCTTGCGGCGCCTCCAGGACCACCTCCTCCCGGCTTGGAACCTGTTGGGACAACACTTCGGTGTCGTCCGTAGGGCGGGGGGAGGAAGCCGTCGGAAGCGAGTTCACATCCGACGAGTCCAGTGAGCCGCTCGACGACGCGTCGAGCCGGTCTTTGGGTGGGCTGCATAAACATATTCGACATAAGGGAAAGCTGTGCAATAAACGAATACTATGAATTACTCTGGTATGGGGGGGGGGGGGGGGGGGGGGGGGGGGGGGGGGGGGGGGGGGGGGGGGGGGGGGGGGGGGGGGGGGGGGGGTAGTCCGGAGGAAGGGTTTTCCCCTTCTTGGACCCTCCGGCCTCCCCAGAGAGGGCGGCCTTCCTTTTCTTCTCTCCTCCCGCTGGAGGGGGAGAGGTCTCTTCTTCTTCCTCCTCGTCTTCACGGGAGGAATGCGCCTCGGAACCGTGGGGGGGGGGGGGGGGGGGGGGGGGGGGGGGGGGGGGGGGGGGGGGGGGGGGGGGGGGGGGGGGGGGGGGGGGGGGGGGGGGGGGGGGGGGGGGGGGGGGGGGGGGGGGGGGGGGGGGGGGGGGGGGGGGGGGGGGGGGGGGGGGGGGGGGGGGGGGGGGGGGGGGGGGGGGGGGGGGGGGGGGGGGGGGGGGGGGGGGGGGGGGAAAAAACAGCTTACCGCAAGCGCGTGACGTTGCGCGCTGAATCCGCGATCCTCGGTAGCAGATGCAGGAGCCTCGGCGCCCTTGAAAAGCATCCTACAGGCATCTTCGTACATCATGTCGAAGAGCCTGTTTAGAGTTTGATGTTGCGCCGGGTCGAACTCCCATAGATTGAAGGCCCGTCGTTGACACGGGAGGATCAGGCAGATGAGCATAACCTGGAGTACGTTAACAAGCTTGAGCTTCTTGTCCACCAGGGTTTGGATGCATGTTTGGAGTCCGGTCAGCTCTCTCCTTTTTTACCCCAAGACAGGTCTGTCTCCTTCCAGGAGGTGAGCCGCATAGGGGGGGGGCGGATCGAAACTCAGGGGGTGCGACCCATTCGGCGTCGCGCGGCTCAATGACGTAAAACCACCATGATTGCCACCCCTTCAGGGTCTCCACAAAGGAGCCCTCGAGCCATAGGATGTTGGCCATCTTGCCAACCATGGCACCGCCGCACTCCGCCTGGCTGCCGCGCACCACCTTTGGCTTGACATTGAAAGTCTTAAGCCATAGGCCGAAATGGGGGCGGATGTGGAGGAACGCCTCGCACACGACGATGAACGCCGAGATGTTGAGGACGAAATTTGGGGCCAGATCGTGGAAATCCAGACCGTAGTAGAACATGAGCCCCCGAACAAATGGATGCAGAGGGAAGCCCAGTTCGTGGAGGAAATGGGGGAGGAATACCACCCTCTCATGGGGCCTGGGAGTGGGGATGAGCTGCCCCGTTTTGGGAAGCCGATGTGCGATGTCGCTAGCCAGATATCCGGCCTTCCTCAACTTTTTGATGTGTCCCTCCGTGACGGAGGAGACCATCCACTTGCCTCCCACTCCGGACATGACTGGAGAAGGTTGAGGTGGTAGTGCGGACTTGGGCGCTGGAGCTCGAGTGCGCAAGAATGGATAGGCAAAGGAGGAAGAAGGCGTAGGTGAAAAGGTGGATCCTTATCCCCTTATATGGGTGGATGCAACTATGTGTCCCCACCAGCCTGGTAAAACTCGCTTATCTCCAAGCACCGTAATCAATGGCGTGGTTGGGTTACCCACGCCCGTATTGATGAGAATCCCGGAATAAGGGGACACGATCTCTGCTTTAACAAGACGTGCCAAGGAAACCGCCTCGCATAACGCACTCAAATGGGACAGTAAAACGGTTCGAATAAAAGCTTGGTCGTGGTGTGATGTCACACTACGGAGTACGTCAGCAGATTAGATTTGTGTAAATATTATTCTCTCTGTGGCAATATGTGGAAACTTATTTTGTAGAGCCGGACACTATCTTTGTGTTCAAAATCTTCTATGAAGTACTTGGAGGAGGAACCCGCCTTGTAATGCCGAAGACAATCTGCGCGCCGGACTCGTCGTCATTGAAGCCTGGTTTAGGGGCTACTGAGGGAGTCCGGGATTTGGGGGTGTTCGGATAGCCGAACTATACCTTCAGCCGGACTCCTAGACTATGAAGATACAAGATGAAAGACTCCGTCCCGTGTCCGGAAGGGACTTTCCTTGGCGTGGAAGGCAAGCTCCGCTCGACGACGCGTCAAGCCGGTCGTTGGGTGGGCTGCATAAGCAAATTCGACATAAGGGAAAGCTATGCAATAAACGAATACTATGAATTACTCCGGTATCCGGATACTTACGATTTTGCCAGGGGCTTGGCCCTGGGCTGCCACTCATCTCCGCCGTCGTCGGCGTCGGCGGAGTAGTCCGGAGGAAGGGTTTTCCCCTTCTTGGACCCTCCGGCCTCCTCAGAGAGGGCGGCCTTCCTTTTCTTCTCTCCTCCCGCTGGAGGGGGAGAGGTTTCTTCTTCTTCCTCCTCGTCTTCGTGAGAGGAAGGCGCTTCGGGACCGTCGGATGATGAATCCGACACCTCCTGGCGCTGGGCTCTCTTTCGAGTCCCCGTGGCCCTTTTCGTGGCCTTCTTCTCCGGCACCACATAGGGCGCCGGAACCAGCAGCCTTGCCAAGCGAGTGTCTGTTGGGTCTTTGGGCAAAGGGGCCGGACAGTTGATCTGTCCGGACGTCACCTGCCAATCCTGTCAGAGGAAAGGGAGCTTATATCCCGCATAGAGTCAAACTATGGAAAATTGATACCCTGTAAAAGGAAAAAACAGCTTACCGCAAGCGCGTGACGTTGCGCGCTGAATCCGCGATCCTCGGTAGCAGATGCAGGAGCCTCGGCGCCCTTGAAAAGCATCCTACAGGC